>JAZHYW010025230.1:0-39371 GCA_037355805.1 Ixodes ricinus | reverse complement strand
AGAGAGAATAAAAGATTTTATTGTTTGTTGAGAAATTTTTCAGCAAAACATTTCTGAAACTGATATCCCGGCAACACTTCAATAAACAACATATACACCATATACATATCATCATCATCATAACGCCACCCCCCCCCCCCCCCCCCCCCCCCATCATCATCAACGGTACATCATCACCGAACACCAGAACATCATCACTTTTTTTTTCGTCACCAACAGACCAGCCGCCATCATCATCATCAACGCGTTGCATAACAGAGAAAAACGCCCAAGATTTTTTGACCTTTATGATTTGGGTGATTCGATGATGATCTTTTAATCTGATATTTTGTTGATTTTCGCCGAGATATTCGTTAAGATCTTTATCATTAAAGAAGACCGGCATGAACACACCAAAAAAGGAGTTCACCGTTAGTTATGGTTGAAAGCCATTTGAAGATGCCAACAGCAGTAGAGAGTTGAAGTTCATGATGTCACCCAGGCTGTAGTATTCTTCAGGTTAAATGGGAGAAGAATGTAGAAGACATCAAGGATTGAAGAGCACCGCCCATGGTAGAAGATCAAGTGTATTGCAGGAGAGTCCAGAATATGAAACAAATAACGGTGGTCTCAAAAAAAAAAACACAGTAGGAAAAC
This sequence comes from Ixodes ricinus, assembly GCA_037355805.1. Classification (NCBI taxonomy): domain Eukaryota; kingdom Metazoa; phylum Arthropoda; class Arachnida; order Ixodida; family Ixodidae; genus Ixodes; species Ixodes ricinus. The sequence continues at coordinate 38,735 of JAZHYW010025230.1, read as the reverse complement.
AAACCTTATTAAAACAGTCACGGTGAGATGTTGTCATCACCAGGAACTATTGAGGCTTTAGAGTTGATTGCTAATAATATAATGCCTGAAAATACCGAAAGAAAATAATGCGCATCGCGTATTGCAACATCATTTTGGCGTTATCACCACGCCCAGCGAGGGTAAATCACGCTTCCAGCAGAAACGCAGGTGTAATGTCATCAGAGAATACCACCCGGTGTAGCGATATCGTCATCCGGTGATGTTCATCGCCATCCAGTGCTGACCACCGCCACCATTAATATAATTAATCAATCTTTAAAGGTGATTAGCGGATAGATTTTTTCAGCGTGACCACCACCACGACAAACATCGCGTTCATCCCCACCATCATCCAGGTGAGTAACGTTAAAAACATCACCATAAATTGTGATCAGTGAATAGCGATGATCAGCGTTAATAATATTCCGGCACGATTAATCGAAACCAGACAAGATCAATGAAGGTCACCCCAGATCCGTTAACGCCAATATTTAGCATGTGATGATATAATCATCCACACGCCGCCGCACGTGGTAGCCACCAGTTGGAAGTTATTGATTATCCAGTTAACGAAAGATCGTATTACAAAACATTTGTTGTTCGTTGAAAAACACATAGCTTGAAGAATCCACGATAAAAAGAAGAACAACATCAGGTCGTCAAATAGTTTATTATTCATATTTCTTCTTGAGAAAATCGAAGATTCATCGTCATCCACGCTTCTTCAGTACGAAATCGAGTTTTCAGGGTATATTATTTAAATAATGAAAAAATAATAAAGTGAAATATATAATAATAACAAATACACACCCAAGTATATACATTTAACGAGACAAATTATTCTAGCATGTGACAGGCGAAACGGAATGTCCAACGTGCCTGAATGTCCAACGAGGGCTGAAAGATCCAATCGAGACGGATTGTCCAGCGAGGCCTGAATGTCCAACGAGACGGAAGGTCCAAGCGAGACGGAATGTCCACACGCGCCTGAATGTCCAACGTGCCTGAATATCCATTATTAGATCTTTCGTCTCGTTGACATTCAGGCTCGTTGAACATTCCGTCTCGTAATCGAGTACAGATATCTCCGCACCGAAACGTCCGGTTCCCCATTCCATCGAACGCAATTTTTACCGCCGTAACTATCAGTTAATCCTACTACTCGAAAAAAGAAATATCTTCTAGAATTCTTTGCTGGGTTCATTCTATATCCGTTGGATATTCAGACTCGTTGGACATTCAGGCTCGTTGGACATTCCGTCTCGGTTGGATCTTTTGTCTCGTTGGACATTCAGGCACGTTGGACATTCCGTCTCGATTGGACCTTTCGTCTCGTTGGACATTCAGGCTCGATGCACATTCCGTCTCGATTGGATCTTTCGTCTCGTTATACATTCCGTCTCGGCTGTCACGTGACCGATTGGACATTCGAACTCGTTGGACATTTAGTCACGTTGGACATTCAGGCCATAAGCGTGGCTTTTGTCGTGACCCGAATGTACAATGACCTGTTGCCCTGAATCAACCTTGACGAGACAAGCGGTAAGAACCCTTCTGACAACGGTCCGAGATTTGAAAGATAATTATGGTGACATTTTCTCAGGACCATTGACTCTGTGCTAATCAAATTGTAAAAAAAAAGTATTTTACGTTTTTTTTTTTTTACTTGGAGGTGGGGGGGGCACTGGCACATAAACATTCGGAGTTTATCGGATAAATCCGAATTAACAAAAAATTACCGGCGGGATTTTTTTCGGAGCTTTTAGGATTTATCCGAAAACACGGAACCCTACCTATGCACTGTGGCCTCTTCGTCTTTTGATGGTCCAGCGATTAAGAATCAAAGTCAAAAATTTTATTTCCATACGAAAATAAATACTTGAGCAGCGAAACAATACGACATGCCACAAACCAATGATGTTTGCTATAGAACTCCGAAGAACCCCCTCACCACAATGAAATATGAGAATCAGCTAAAGGATTCTACGAGGACTTCGCACAAAGAACAATCTGATTGGTCACCCCGCTACCCGAGATTTTTGCTTTCTCACGTGGGACGAAGACAATCACACAGTGGGAATTGCATTCTATCTTTACGGACTACCGGGAGCAAAAAACGTCACACATTAAAAAAGAAAAAAAGAAAAAAACGAAAAAAATGTCACAAAGGTTGGCAAAGGCGGTCAACGTGCACAAAGAGAATGTTTATTTATTTATTTTTTACATAACACGTAGTATTTTGCTTAAAGGTTTTATATTTACCGCTAATTGCGCATGGAGAGTGTCGAATATTTATCGCTGAGCCATAACTATTGGATTAAGTTGGTTACTTGCCATCACTTACGCTAGTAAATTAATGTGGGCTGGGGGGGGGGGACCGTGCATGTCAGTCGCTAATACCACATAAAATTTCCACATTAAAAATATGTAAAAAAATAGATGTCGGCGTATGCGCGACATATTTAAAGGCAAAACGGTCATATTATGGCACATATCGCTAAGGCTACTTTATGTTTAAGAAAAACAACCAAAATGAAAAGAACAAAATATTTAGCGGGCTTGTTGGTTCATGACTGGAAATGAGCGCCAAAGGAGCGGGGACAGGTGAAGAAGTGGACGACAACACGGGGCGCACTCGCAACAGAAAGTTTATTAGAAAACACACATGCTTAAATACCTAAAATAAACCTTGTCACTTCCAGCGTCCCCCTCTTTTTCTAAATATAGAAGTTCTTTATCTGATAAGGCCACTGACGGCTCGCTGATACAGATATCAGCCCCTCTTGTTTTGATGACTGAATGCTTCGTGAATCTCTCTGGTTGTATTTTTGCTGGGTCGCCCCAGGATGATTGTGTTTGACAACTTCGGGGTGCACGGGCATCGATCATAATGCACGGCCATATGGCCTGACGGCGTCTGTTTGATAGTTGCCGCGTGCTCCCTCGCACGATCATTAATGCAGCGGCCTGTTTGCCCTACATACGAGTGCCCACAGGATAATGGTATATCGCAGACGACAGATGTTTTACAATCCACAAACTTCGTTTGGTGTTTCTTTTTGCATTCTTCACTAGCCTCTTCCGGAGCATTTATCCTTCTGCACAAGGCCGAGAGTTTCTTCGGGGCCGAAAAAACAACCGGAACGTTGTAACGCTCCGCCACTTTTTTAAGTTGTGGGAGATAGCGTGAAGGTAAGGAATGATGGCCGGTCTGGTTTTTTGCCGTTCACGGGCGTTTAGGCGAACACCTCTATATTTCCTTTTCAGGCTGTCCGCTGCGTCAGTCAGAGATTTCCGCGGAAAACCCGCACTTTCTAGACGATCCACCTGTAACAGGAAGCTCCTGCCCATCTCATGATGACAGGATTTGGCCAATGCAGCTCCGAGACAGGACTGGGCGATACCTCGTTTTACCAGTTTGGAATGTGCGGAGTCGTAGGGGAGTACACCCTTCTTAGAGCGGGGTTCATAAGCCCAGCAAATGTGGTCTTCTAGAAACATAAGTTTCAAATCTAGAAACTGCAAAGACCCCCCGCCAAGGTTCTTTCATGGGTAAACCTCAACCCATGGGAGCAGGCCGCAAAAACTTCCATCAAATCAACTGCAACCATATCAGTGAGCACCTTAGGTGCGAGGATAATGACAAGGTAATCATCGACATACCTGAAAATTCTAAAATCGCCTTCATTCCCAAGTTTTTCAGCTATAGCTTTGGTCACAGTGTGCTAAAAAATATCACACAAGACGGGGGCCACTCGCGAACCAATGCAAATGCCCTGTTTTTGCACATACACCTCACCATCAAAAGACACAAAGGTATGTTCAAGATAGAAAGACAGGAGTTCAATGAATCTCTCCACACTCATACTACAGGAGCTCCGGAAGGCCGTTTCTCCATTCCTCTCGATGCATTTGGTTACAGCTGTAAAAAGGGCCTGATGCGGGACAGAGAAAAAATTACACCATCTTCCCGAGGGGAACTATGGGGTAATGCGGAGCATCGTGTTGATTCCGAGGAAAGAGTCAGTTGCGTGCTGACGTCGAGAGATGGCGTCACCGACTGCCCTAGCGTGAACCCCTACGCGAGCCTTCGTCGCGGCTCGCGGCAGAGAAACTTGGAACGCTCGCCGCTTGCCATTTTTTTTTTCACACTTGAAGGAGAGGAGACTAAAGGAGGAGAGTTGCGCGCGCGCGCAGTGTGAGTAGAAGCGAACGAACGCGCAGTGCACGCAGCTGGTAAAGAGAGAGCGGAGAGAGTAACGCACAGCTGTTGGAGAGAGGGAAGGAGGAGAGTTGCGCGTGCGTAGTGCGAGTGCGGACTACAAGGTCGCGGGATATAGACCCGAGCAAGAGATGTTCCGCATCTAAAAAGATATTCAACATCGATTGAAAAGGCATCACACTTCCCTCCATTTTAGGTATTTAAGAATGTATGTTTTCTAATAAACTTTCTGTTCCGAGTGCGCCCCGCGTTGTTGTACGATTCTTCACCTGTCGCCGTTCCTTTGGCGCTCATTTCCAGGCAATGAAAAGAACGTTGAGCACACATACAAACGAGTGCGATCATTACTAAAGATTTACGTGTCAGAGATTTGCCTTCAAATACTCAAAATGAAGTCTGAAATCACGCCGAAAGAACGTACTTTGTTCTCCTTCGCTCCCTCTCGCCTTTTTTTTCTTTTCTTTTCATTACCACGTCTTTAGACTGTCCGTGAAAGCGTTGATGGGATGGCCTCTATCATCCAAGGACATCTGGCAAGGTCGAGTGAGATGTAAATCGCCTACGTCTTTTACGAAGCGAAGCGGGCGGATATTTAAAGATTAGAGGAAAAACTGAGAATGGAATAGACATAGTCGTTTAATGTAAGATGGAATCACAAATTTGTGCGAGGGACTTTATTGGGAGGAGATATATACCGATGAAAATTCTTGAAAACTGAAATCCTTCCTGCTATATACCCTATTTACCGATATTCGTGTTGCTATTGTGAATATCCGTTTTCCGCATTTTTTGCCGCAAGATCAGAAGAGTGTGACCTTTAAATGTATAATGGCGGATGTTATATACAAATGCGACCATTCCTGTATTCTTTTATTGCAACTTTTATTTTCAAGTTGTGTGTTTGAACTTTGCTTGGGACATTTTGGCAAACTTATTCCCAACGCCGTTTTAGTTAAATTTGCGATTAAATATTTTTGCTAGTTAGTTTATTGTATTTTCTTCGTGGTACGAGCAATAACTCCCTGATTTTCGTGCTATTCTCCAGAAAAGAAGGTACAGGGTGAGGCCGTAAGGACCTGCACATTTGTCGCGGCTTGAAAAATCTGAGTTCCAAAAGTACATACCTAAAACTGAGCACGCGAACGTCGTTTCGCGAGAGGCTTCTGTCTAATTATCTTGGGGCTCAAATTAGAGATGGCAAAATATTAAAATAAACCAAAAACGGCGACGGTCGTCGTCAGATCACAGGTGAGCAGTTAAGTTCGGCTTTTGAAATCGAGAAAAACACTTCTCCAGAAAATGTACCAGCGTCCACAATTTCGTTGCTTCTTTTCATTGAATGGTTGGAATCTGTAAGAATTTAAACGAAGACTGAAAAAATTCGGGTTGCTTGCAATTTTCGGAAATTCGTCAAAAAAGGTATTAATGATATTTTAAATTTTGCAACGTGACGCATTATTTTTATTATGGAGATTCTTGTTGTAAGGTATACATTCTACGTAGAATGGAAGGTAACCACGGGATGCCGCTACGGCACAGTCATGGCACTGCCACTTACCACCCGTAAAGCTCAAATTTGACAATATGAACTAAAACAAGACATTACGTTATAGCTGCAGAAGCCTGTAATAAGCACAACCAGAAAGAAAGTAAGTACAACTACTAGACCTGGTGGAACAGAACAATAACTACTAAGTGTAACCTTTTATTTGTTTTGCCGTCTCTTGGAAGAGCCAGATGCCTAATACGAAACAGAAAAATAGACCCAACAATGAAATGAGTTCTAATGGCTTTTTCTTCCTGCAACAAAATATGCCCATCACTACCAGCAGATCGATATGCTCTTGTACATACGCCGGAATAAAGAAGTCATCGGCGTGTTAAAGCAGAATGATTTTACGGGTCGGTTTCGAACTCTAGTGCGCCACAATAACTTGTCTCGAAAAAAATGACAACACGACCAGGTGTTTTTAGAAACACATCCACGTCGTAGCCCAATTTAACGCTGCTTACGCCCCAAGCAGAGAACAAAAACATATCACTTCTACGTATCAGGTTAGAAATACCCATACTGTTTTTCCCGCTAAATGACGTAATCGGCGTGCCGGGTCTCACATCCCTTCATGGTGTCACGCGAGACTGTGATGTCACCTGACACCAAGACGTAACACTGACGTCACCTTACACCTCAATTAGTTGGTACTTAACGTTAACGCACCTAGTAACGTAATCATGTAACGCGATGCCGTTACTGCTGCATCATCTGCCACCTATAGTAGTCACGTGATCGCAGATACAACAGAATCACGTGGCCAGGTAAGCTATATTTACTTGATCAAATGATCACAAAGGTATCATGTGATCAAAGTAACGTTATAACGTTACCTGATCACGTTACTGCGCACCTTAACGTTACGTTCCAATTAATCACGGTGTCGCGTGCCGACACGGTTACGTTATGTGTGACCTCACAGTGTCACTTATGCCGTGATGTCACGTGACGCCAATGACGTCAAGTGACCCCGATCCGAGAAATCTAACGGGAAAAGCGTTCTGTGTATTTGTAAATTTATACACGTGGGATCGAGGCTCTTTTCTAAATTTTGTCCACTGCGTTTTCAAACCTAGTTGATTTATCATATTGGCCGCAAGGCCTCGGGTTCTGAGGTAAAAAAACGAGCTCACGGAATTTACGTCCGTAGAAATTCTGTACGTCCCTGTTTACGGAAGGCATCCGCAGGTGCGCCATAAATGTGCGCGCTGTCGAGGAGCACGTGATCACAAGCTGTGTCTGTTTTTATTCCGAGCTCTACAACATGGCGAGGTCGTTTTCCGCAAATAACGTATTGTCACACGTGCACGATTAATGAAATTATGTCAGCAGCCGAGTTCGTGCGTGACGAACAACTGCTGTGCTATTTGTACTAAGAGGGGGACGACTAGAAAATGAAACCGCACAGCTAAAATTTGTAACAAAATCTGAAAAAAAAAGCAAGCTCTGGGAAGTGTCAGAAATGGCGGTCGACGTTTCGCTAAACCCTTAGCGAAACGACGGTGGCCAATCTGAAGCTTAGAACTGGAGGATGCTTCCCGATATTCGCATTTGATCGTGATCGACTCCGTTAGAACCGCTTGTGACCGCTAACGGCGAGAGAATAACACACTGGCGCCATCATATTGGGTGGCCCTGGAATACTTGCGATCGGCGTAATTTTACGTGTCATTGTTTCGCCTTGTGCTCGAAATAACTATGACAATATTATCAGAGATCATTTCCCACTGATAGTGCGTAGACGCAATCTCGCACATGCTCCAAAACCAGCGGCTTTGTCATACGCAGATAGACGTGTCGGGAAAATTCCAGAGGCCTCTAGTCAATTCCACATTTCGCGGCGCAGAGGGGAGTTATGGGGCCCGTTCGGATTAGCGCTCGGGCCGAGTTTAACACTCGTTACGTCCTGGACGTGCCCTTTATTTTTATCTCCTAAAGGGGCCCTGCAACAACTTTTTGACTGGTTCTTAATTTGCACCGAACCTGAGTGCACTGAACGAAGTGACTTAGTGAAACGTTTCTTGTCTCAAATATCGCTTTACTTTAAAAGCTATAGGCAAATTAAAATTACAAAAACAAGCAAAAGGTAACCTTCTTCATGACGTCCCTGGTCCCGGCTTGGGAGGCCGTGAACTAGAGGAGGGGTAGTGAGCTCAGCGAGCGCTCACGGCTGCCGCTCTCTGTGTCAACGGCTCGAGGGGGCGGCACTAAAGCACGGGCTGGATAGGCTGGATGAAGTGGGCGGCCAGGGTGGCTCGCATTGCATTTGCTGCGCGAGTAAGCACTCTTTGTTGAAGCTTTCTGGCTCGAAATGCTTGCCGCCTTAGGTCCGAACCACCGAACCTCACAAAAGAAATACGCGACACGCGAGTGACGCAATTCGTCTGCAGCTATGCTCGCTTTGCGCGTGGTGCGCAGCACAAATGCGTGACGCGCAAGGCGAACGCCGCCAGGCCAATTTCGTGGGCGGCGTCTCGATTCCCGAGTGTTTTCGCACTTAGCGCGAGTATTTTAAGGCAAGTGGGCCTATACCAGGAGTCTGCCACAAGAAACAGGCTGAAGTCATCGCCGCTAACGCCGCGCCCTCCAGCGATGCGGCCACAAAGATAGCACAGTATATACAACACCAGATATGCTGTCTCGTGAAAATATCCCGCTGAGGCTCGGAACTCGGTGAGAGCTCCAGTACTGGGAGAGAACTCACAGCGTGGAGTATTCTTCGGGCAGACAGGTTTCCTCAAACGCCCCGGTATCGGCTGCAGCAAGCAGTTGAAGAGGCAGTGCTTGGCCTTCTTTTAGCGTCAACTGAGGAAGCATCGGCGTTCTTTCGCTTTCTCGGGGGCCTTGGCTGCGACACTTTCTTTGACAGGTATACCGCGGGTCGGAGCATTCGGAAGCAGCGCCTGCACAGCGCCCGGAAATAGCTCCGGCTTTCCACGGGGGCTGCGCACCTCTTCTTCTTTTATAATGTGAACGAAGTCTCACGTTACGAACGATTGCTCAAAATCAAGCTCACATATCGAACATATTTCGTCCAGGAGCTTATCCTCGCGATGTAAGTTCTGTCCTCAAACTTTTTGTTTGGTTCTTCGTTCATAGCTGCTGAGAACAGCGACGGCCGCTCACCTTTCTACCACTGATAGCCTGACTGGCAATCTAATTTGGCATGACACTTCATTAGCCATAAACGACAGCAAACACGGGGTAAAGATCAGTTGAGAACGGGAGCCACTTCGCGCTGCTAAACCGCCAAACGGCTAAACCACAAGCCAAATCTGCTCGCCGAAGGCCTTCCGGAACACTCGGAACCGGTCGGATCCTCCAGCCTATACGACCGCAGCGCTGTCGCGTACATCCGGGACCTTTCTACGCCCGCCGCATTAGGGCAATGCGAGACGCGCGTCGGTACCTGATCCCACAATTCCTTTCTAGTTTGCGCCGCCTTTTCCAGCGCTTTGTGGCAGCGTATGTCGACGAGTAATTTCTTGCTTCCGTACTTTCTAAACTGCATTTGTTTCTTTTCTCATCTCAAATATTTAACAAAAGCTGATTCATAACTAATTCAGACGGTTCGCGCCCCCGTAAAGGTTTTTGAGGTTTTTGGCGGCTTCTACCAGTCGTAGGGAAGGAGCTGACCAGGACCGACAACGTCACGATGACGTCACATGCCGCGCGCGTTCGGCACCACGGGGCGCCCCCGTAGGCGTAGAAGGTTTCCTCGTCGTCCGGTTAAAATATTACGCACTGTCGATATTTAGTTACTCTCTCCGTGTCCGCTGGGCTTCCTGAACCACAAGAGATGTGGGAACCGCAAAAAAGGTAGACGCCTAAATAGGATTGCAGGGCCCTGTCACACTGAGGCAAAGCGGCGGCAACAGCAACACAATGCGTTGTTCAATAGCCGGGCAACTTGTTGCTCGCTCCCCGTGATGCCCGACTAACATGTCACATCGCGGCAACAGCAGCACAACATGGGCGACAACGAAAATGTTGCCTCGGTATGACAGCTTTCGGAAACAAAAACAGCAGCAACTTGTGTTGGACAACGTGTGTTGCCCTTATCGCTGGCTGAGTGAATTTCGGGCCGAAAACACAACACAGATAGCTTCCATGGCACACCTAGTTCCCTATCAATAACGTCTAACTCAAATATTGTGTTGGAAAACGTTATTTAACAACAATTGATGCAGGCGTGCAGCTCAAATTATTTGATGGATGTTTTTACTGCGTAATTATAGAAGGCGCTTGTCGAAATGGTCACTGCTATTGTCGTGAACGTTTGACTGGTATTGAAATTAGAACTGCCGGGAGATCAGCTCACATTACTGCGAGTAAAATAAAATGGCATGTCTACTCACCCGCTGATAAAATACAATAAAAATAATTCAGGAAAGCAAAGATTAAAAAATCGAAGCATTAAAACGACCAGTCCTATCATGATTTTTAATGATTGGAACTTGGAAACAGCCGCTACCAGACACATGATTTGTTTCAAAATGGCCCAGGACGTTTTCGGGATTGAAGGGATCACATAGGAGACGGTAGGCAAATGGTCAGCGTTGAAAAATATTTATTCCACCGATTGTTCTTAAAGGGGCACTGACACCTCAAAATCATATTTTTTTTATTATCCGAAACGATTGAAAACGGTGCCGGGACATTACCCTCAAAATTCGAAACTTGGGAATTCAGTATTTGTGAATTAAAAAAACAATTTCCAAATGCCGAATTTGAAGTTCCCGCGCGGTCCCCGCCAGTGCAGTGAGTCAACTTTTGCGGTCTCCTGCGACTCGACTTTTTCTCGGACCTCCGCTGACCCGATGCGAGGAGGAGGCGAGCTGGCGGGATAGAAGGGAGCTGGCGCGGGAAAAAAACCGGTTTCTTCGCCGACTCGCCCATCTGCTCGAGCGCCGCCGAGTTTTCTGAGGGAGGACACAATTCTAGGAAGGGACATCTCACCGAACTCCGATTTTGGGTATTTCAAAAAGAGGGGCCGTAGTGCGTTCGCAATTGCGTTAAAAAACATGTTTTACGATTGCCGTTATTAAATGTTATAGAAATGTCGCCTACAAAGCTTCGAAATTTTCTGATTTTTGACGTCATCGATCAAAAGAAGGGAGGAGGTAGCGGCGGGAGATTTAAACGCCAAAAATAAAAAAGCGCGCGCCCGCGCGAAGAAATTTTTTTCGCGATGCGGTTTTTTTTGCGTGTTTATGACTACAACTTGCGTCGTTTTAGAGAATAAAAAAAATACGACCTTTGGGGTGTCAGTGCCCCTTTAAGGCCGATCGTGTCGGTGTCGCAGTTTTTAAGCACTCGTCAGTTCAGCTCAACACCACGCTACGAAAGATGTTTTGGGGTACTGGCAGTGCTAACTCAATTTTACAGTAGAAATAGGAATTGCATGAAAGAACCGGACGGTAACACTTCATACGGTGGCGTAAATCCCGAACATATTTCAGAGATCTCACTTTCCTCGGTTAGGGCTATCCTCCTTGTCAGCGAATAAAAAACATTTTGATACAATAAAAGGGTGGAAAACACCCCCGTGTCAAGTTTTCTTATCCCAAACACTGGGTGATGTCGTCCTGCGGTAATTTCCGGCCCTTCGAACGCACTAGCACTTCGTAGAGCCATATTTCCAGCGACTCCGCGCCGCACACGAACGAAGGTAAACAATCAAGATGGCGGAGTGTTGCCCGCGTTGTCCCCGCCGTCAACGCGGTGTGACAGGGTGTTCGGACAACAAATCAGTAAACACGGTTGCCGGGTGGCAGCAAAGTGTTGCCCGACTGTTGATCTTGCCGCGATGTGACAGGGTCGCCGGCAACACGATTTCCTCGTGTTGCCGTGGGTAAAGTTGTTCAACTGTTGCCCTGAACGTAACAGGGCCTTTTTAAATATCGAAATGACTCTTGAGGCCACAGAGAATTTGTAATCGGCGTTATTCATGCGAAAATATCGTTCAAATACACACACGCATATACTGTATACCAAGAAAAGAAGCGGTTAGATAATATTAACCTTAATTATCATCATTCGATTGCCTCGCTCCAAATATTCAGTAAAATACGCCCACAGTATCTCAGCATTGCAAATGTGCCGAATGCGTAACTGATGAGAACGGAAAGACACTGCTCCTTTCTAGCCAAACCAATGTATCAAGTGTTCACCGCTAATTAAGGCTTGGGCTCGTTTACAAGTGCCAATTTTAAAGGGGAGGTATGCGTTGACTAATATATATCTCTCTCTTTATTTATATATGTATATATATATACAGGGTGTTTTTTTAAGCTTAACAGAATTTTTAAAAACAAACCATGAAAGCTGGGTTAATGCGGTCGGCGCAGGTGAGTTATGCGGCCAGGGGGACATAATATAGGAGGCTGATTGTAACGATCAGTCGGCTAATTAGTTAGAATTCGTTAATTAACTTTTTTAATATAATGAAAATAGACATATAGTTGCAATTAGAAACTTGCTCAGCGTCATCGAAAATCACTAAATCAGTAATTTTTATAAAGTCTTTGAACGTGTGGGAAGCGTAGTAGTGCACTAAAGTTACCGCTCGTGGAGCAGGTAGTACTAAAGTCACTCGATCCTGGGAAAGTAACGCCAAGCTCCCCGTGTGGTCGCCATCTTGGTCCGTGAAATGAGCAATTTCTCCTTGACCCCTCCGTTCTTGGTGAGCCGATCTAGATTCGCTGGTGACGGGTAGCTTTATGGAGTCGTTTTTTGTATACCGAGATTCTGCTAGCCACACACCGGCGAAACAAGCGTACACCTTCGTACCACCACCAGATGCTGTGTCGGTGCTTGGAGGCACTGAAAAATAAGTTTACTGTGTTGAAATACGCAAGAAGAACAATATAATTGTAAGAGATCCGTGGAGATGGGCATGATTAATAAGTTGATTGCATACAGAGTGCCAAAGATTCTTATATTGGCGAGGAACGCTTCCAGTACGATGATGCTCCATGGTGATCTTGGCGCGACTGGTTTAGAACGACCCTCTGGAAGCTTCGAAGATTTAAATGGACCAAGATGGCGATTTCCATGGCAACGTAGACCGATTAGCCAATCGCCTTGCGAGGTTTGGGTCGTCTGTATGTTAGTATCCGTTTGTGTCCGGCTAGCAGGTAGGGAAGGCAATGGCGCTACTTTCCCAGGATCCAGTGACTTTAGGTAGTACAAGGCTGGGGCTAGATAAGAGACGGACAAATTGCGCGGGCGCCTTACCGCAACCGCTAGCTTTGTACGTGCTCCACGAGTGCTAACTTTAGTGCACTACTACGCTTCTCACGCGTTCAAAGACTTTCTGAAAATTACTGATTTAGTGGTTTTCGATGACGCTGAGCAAGTTTCTAATTGGAACTATATGTCTATTTTCATTAATTAAAAAGTTCATTAACAAATTTTAACTAATTAGACGACTGATCGTTACGATTAGCCTCCTATATTATGTCCTCCTGGCCGTATAACCCACCTGCGCAGACTGCATTAATCTAGCTTTCATGGATTTTAAAAAAATTCTGTTAAGCTTAAAAAAGAACACCTTGTATATGTGTGTGTGTGTATATGAGGAGGTGGGACGATGCTAAAACAGGGAAATTCGTTCTCAAGATATCAAAACACATACCATGGTGTGACGTGGTCACTGCTGGTTCGCTGATTATTTATTGATGTTCGCTCTCAATGCCTCTGAATTGCCCGTAAAACATAGGTATTGTACCCCCCTGGATGTAGCTTTGGAGGCGATGCCGGCGGATCGAATGGGAACGGCGAATCGTCTGAAGTCACGCGGAGAAAATCTTAAAATGACTGAAACGAGCTTGATGAATCGAGCGAAGTCCTTTCCTTCCCACGGACGTTCGCGACGACCCTGACTGCTTTTGACGTTGGGCAAAACAGGCTCAAGCTGTACATGAGCTGATGTTTCTACAACATCTGACGTCACAACAAGAAGGCGGGTCAGTTCAGTGAAGTTGCAGTTTAGACAATAATAATCCCTGGAGAAGGAAACAAAGGCGACAAAGGACAGACAGAAATCTCCAATTTGGAGATTTGTGTTTGTCCTTTATCCCTTTTGTTCCCCTTATCCAGGGATTATTAATGCCATTCTTGTCCATCTCGCTTACACCTTTGCAATTATTGAAGGGTTAGTTTGTGTTTCGGTTATATCCTCTTTCTCTGACTAAAAATAACTACAAATGTTTTTTTGGGAAATTTACTTACTGCTCTAGGAACAGTTTCTTGCGCTCTTTAAGAAAATATGTTTATTTGAAAATGTTGAACAGGCGAAACGAGCGCCATTCATGTAGCTGACAAGAAAAAAAAAAGTCAACAACAGTCTAGCACGTTTTGATAATAAAGAAAGATGTTAGCAGTTGGACGATGAATATTGCGGAAGCCTGAGTCAAAATATAAACAAGCTATGTGACCTTTCAACACGCGCGCTGCGGCCGTCGCGTTTGTTCTAAATGTAAGTGGAAAAATGGTGTGTGGAGGGGGAAGTGTGGCGGGCGCCGTATACCATGCCGTATACGCACCTTGTTATGGAGGTGCGCAAATTGGATAGAAAATTTCGATACCGGTTGGGGCGCTGCAATCTGCGGTCAAATCGTTTTCCGTAAAATGGATAGGTGGGCTAGTTGGTACATGTTTAACTTGTGAAGCGCCTAAAAACGAGGACACGAGGAAGATGAGACGAGACGTTTGCCTTATGATGTCCTGTCTCGTCTTCCTCGCGTCCACGTTGTTTAGGCGCTTCCCAAGTTAAATCGTTTCCATCGCACTCTGTGCAACCCTTCGCCCCCGACCGTCACACTTCCCCTTGCTGTCACCCTACCTATATTCTGTAGAAACGCCATGCTTTTCGTATTCATTGCGTGAATCAAGAAGGGCGTTGATGATTATCCCGTGACAACCGGGCGTGCGGTCGTCCAAGTCAGCTCTTTGATTCATAAAGCGTTGCGTAGCTAAAAAACAAACAAAAAAAACAAACACGCATGTTTGATTTGTGGGGGTTTATTTGAACCCTTACTTGGGTTCAAATAAACCCACACAAGGGGCACTCTACATTCCTGAACCGGGACATAGTTTAACATGGCTGTCCTTTTATGTCTCTCGATTTATCACAACTGACAATTGGACGACATCAAGAAATAACACGACCGAGTTAGCGCTATATACGGCTTCCACGTAACGTCATTGCATCATGCCGGTGTGCATTCTACTTGTTCTTGCCAAAAACACAAACAAACAAAAACTACAGTACAAAGGTCGCTGCAAAAAGATACTTACTCAGTCGCACGGCCGCAGCAAGGGCAGGTGGGGACACGTCGGGGCAGTCCATAGAAATACTGCGCACGTGTCTTCCATCTCGCTCGCACTTATGGTGAAATAGAACCTTGAGAAGATACAGACGCTTTCAGGCAGCTGTGCATGGGCGCCGCCATAACGGACCTTCAATTTTTGTTTCCTCTTATTTCGTTCGCTTCACGTCAGCACTGCCACATCAGGACAGGTTATTTCCAAATTAGGTGCTATTGTGTCCTTCTCCTCAGCATAGTCCTCTGAGATGGCTCGTCAACGCCCGCTTCAGTGGCTCGGCATCACGGTAAGACTAAAGTCACTGGATCCTGGGTAAGTAACGCCATTGCCTTCCCTGCCTGCTAGCCGGGCAAAAACAGATACTAATATGCAGACGACCAACACCTCGAAAGGCGATCGCCTAATCTTTACGTTGCCACAGAAATCGCCATTTCGGTCTTTTTAAATCTTCGAAGCTTCCAGAGGGTCGTTCTAAACAAGTCGCGCCAAGATCACCATGGAGCGTATCATCGTACTGGAAGCGTTCCTCACCAATATAAGCGTCTTTTGCGCTGCGTATGCAATGAACTTATCAATCATGCCCATTTCCACATATCTCTTACAATTATATTGTTCTTCTTGCGTATTTTGAAACAGTAGAGTTATTTTTCAATGCCTCCAAGTTCCGACACAGCTTGTGGTAATGGTACGAAGATGTACGCTTGTTTCGCCGGTGTGTGGATAGTAGAATCTCGGTATACAAGAAACGCATAAAGCTACCCGCCGCCAGCGAATTTAGATCGGCCCACCAAGAACGGAGGGGTCAAGGAGAAATTGCTCATTTCAAGGACCAAGATGTCGACCATACGGGGATCTTGGCGGTATACTTTCCCAGGATCCAGTGACTTCAGGTAAGACAAGAGAAGGTCGGCAATGGCGGCTCAATCTGGCGCATGTTTCAAGCATCTATAGCCTGAGCACTCGTACTGAGAGATGCAGTAGTTCGCACAATCATCAAACACAAACACGCAAAACAAATTACACCATCTTCCCGAGGAGAACCATGGGGTGATGCGGAGCATCGCGGATCGTAATTAATTTATTCCCTTCTTGATTGATTTCTTTTGGCCGGCCGGATTTGGGCTGCGGCGGACGCGAGCGGCCGAGAAATGTTAGCAGACGACAGCCGCAGAGTTGAGGGGAAAGCCCACCCCACTGGAAAGCCCTGGCGTGGCGCTGCGACCCGCGCGCCCAAAACTATCCTCCTTTCACTCCTCCGGGGGAACGCGCGCGGCGCGCTACCGCTGCTTATATTCACACTTGAAGGAGAGGAGACTAGAGGAGGAGAGTTGGGCATGCGCGCGCGGTGTGAGTAAGAGCGAACGCGCGCGAAGTGCACGCAGCTGGTAGAGAGAGAGAGCGGAGAGAGTAACTGGAGTAACTAACGCGCAGCTGTTGGAGAGAGGGAAGGAGGAGAGTTACGCGTGCGTAGTGTGAGTGCGGACTACGACGCCGACGCCGCGGGACATAGACCCGAGCAAGAGATGCTCCGCATCTAAAAAGAAGAAGAAAAAAGAAAGATGGGCCAATGAATAGCCGAGATCAGCGTTACTAAAACACTCACTTGGGAAACTCGTCGTCGAAACCTGGGCCGCTGGCGTCCACCGAGACCGAGCTAAATGCGACAACAGCGCCACTCTTTATCATTTGTCTGTACTGTGGTCACCTTGAGCTTTTAGAAAGCATGTTTTTGCGTAAAAACAAACGGAAAATACTTTTTTTGTAGGAAATTTATTGAGTTTAGTACGAAATGAAGGGCGCGTGATGTTTTTAAAATCTTTAGTTTGCAAGGTTTTGCGGCACAATTAATATTGTTTTTATACAACCAAGCCTCAGCGGTGCTTTCAGGTAGCGCGTCCCGACCTAGGTGCATTTTAACTTCGGTAGTAAGACGCGGCGCTTCCGCTGGGGAGACGGGGGTGTTAAGAATGGAACCTTCGGCGACCTTCTTCCGAGTTTCAACGCGGCGGAAACGAGTCATGATCTGTCCGGGAACGTCGCCTGCTGGACGGGGCCTACGCGAAACGAGTCTCGAGGAGTACGGACCCGGCGCCTACGTGTCTGCGCCTGCGGAGACAGGTCTCGACGTGCCCGTGACGTCAACGGGACGTGTGTGCGTGCGTGCGGCTTGGTGCGCTCCGGAAGGGGAGAGAGGCCGGGCCTAACTGCGGAGAAGACAGGTCTCGACGAGTCCGTGACGTCAACGGGACGTGTGTGCGTGCGTGGGGCTTGGCGCGCTCCGGAAGGGGAGAGAGGCATGACCTAATTGCGGAGGACCATGGCTACGACGCACTTCTGGCTACGACGCGGCGGACTTTGCTACGACGCACTTGACGGCGGGTTGCTGCTGCGCACCTGCTGCCCTGGCGGGGAGTGAGGGAGAAAACGGACCCTATATAAGGCGGAGCGCGAGTCTGCTCAGGAGTTCTCTCGGATTTGACGACTGTATCGCAACCATGTAATTAAACCGTTCGTTACGTTACCAATTCTCCCACCTCCACTGGACCCCTGGGTTCTTCACTTCGGGGAATGGTCGTCGTCACGAGCCAGGAAGCTCCCGGACGTGCGGCATCAAACCCCGCCTCTAACAACTGGTTGGCAGCGGTTGGGATCGGACCATGCGACATCGTGCTACATCTGCGGGTGAGCGTTTGGACTTTGCTTTGAGATTCGCCAGGCTTCAGATTATGGGTAATTAATTTTGAACTGCTGGGAATCCTTAGTGTTTGACTCGTGCGCTAGGTTTGTGTACAACCTTGCGACAAGTTTTAGAACAAAGCCAAAGCTAAAGAGCAGCGATCATGGATCTAATGAGGTTACTGAGAACAGATTTATTCTGTTTATGTGAAGAATTGGGTGTGGAGGTGGAGCAAAAGATGAAGAAATCTGAGATCAGTAAAGCGATTTCAGAGAGCGCAGAAGTAGAGGAAATTAAAATTGCGTGGGAACTGCTTCTGAACGCTAAGAGCGAGGCTGCAGCGAGAGGAACGAGAACAGAGCTGCAGCGAGAGAGGAACGGAGCAGGCTGCAGCGAGAGAGGAACGAGAACGAGAACGAGGAACGAGAGCAGGCTGCAGCGAGAGAGGAACGAGAACGAGAGCAGGCTGCAGCGAGAGAGGAACGAGAACAGACTGCGGCGAGAGAGGAACGAGAGCGGGAGCAGGCTGCAGCGAGAGAGGAACGGGAACGGGAGCAGACTGCAGCGAGAGAGGAACGAGCAGCGCTAAAAAGGTTAGAGTTAGAGATGGAACAACAGCGATTAAACTCACAGAACAGTAGAGTTGGGACTCCGGTGCGAGCAAGTGAGACCGAGTCGTATCAAATGAAGAAGCTCATGCAGCCGTTTAAAGTTGGGGAAGACGTGGGCCTGTTCTTAGTGAACTTTGAGAGGACATGTGAGAAGTTGAGCTTCGCCCCAGAAACGTGGCCGCAACGGCTTTTGACTTTGTTGCCCTGTGAGGCTGCAGAGGTTGTCGCGCGCCTTAGTGCTGGAGACGCGGACGACTACGACAAGGTGAAGTCCAGCCTTTTGAAACGGTACCGCCTTTCTGCCGAGGCGTTCCGTCAAAGGTTTAGAAACGCATCCAAAAAGAGCAGCGAGGGCTACTCGGAATTCGCTTACGGGCTTAAAACCAATTTGATAGAATGGTTGAAGAGCGAGGAAGTGTACGAAAGCCGAGACAAGGTAGTCGAGTGTGTGTGCCTCGAACAGTTCTTTCGTAGCATTCCGCAGTCAGTCAAGCTCTGGGTGCAGGACAGGGTAGGAGTCGACACTGTCGAAAGGGCCGCTGAGCTAGCCGAAGAGTACGCAACGCGTAGAAAGCTGAGCGGAGAGGAAAGCGAACCCGGCCGGAGCGATCAGCGCAAGACCTTCCGACAGGGAAACGGCTCGCGAGAAAACGGGCCCGAGAAGCCCGAAGCAGGACAAAAGGTCCCAGAAAAGAGCGCAGAACACTCGAACGGAGACGAGGCGCGGAAAAGCCAAACAGGGCAGTTCGAGGCTAGGAAGCCGTTCCTGTGCTACAACTGTCAGGAGCCGGGACACACAGCGGCCAGATGTAAGAAACCGCGGGTTGTGTTCTCGACCGTGACCGGTAGTGACGAGGACCTGGAGCTCCTTCGTCCCTATCTTCACGAGCTCCAGGTAAACGGAAAGCCGTGCAGGGTGCTTCGTGACAGTGCAGCGACGATGGACGTTGTTCATCCGTCGTATGTAACGACATCCGATTTTACTGGAAAGGTAGTTTGGATCAAGCAGCTGCTCGAAAAGCACAGTGTCTGTCTGCCTATGGCGACGGTAAGGATAACTGGCCCGTTCGGAGAGCTAGTGACAGAGGCGGCTGTCTCGCAAACAGTCCCGTTGGAGTATCCTTATTTGTTTTCTAACCGGTCAGAATTCCTGCTGCGCGAGAGGGGTCAACAACTGGGAGAGGGACTAGTTCAGTCAGGTACGAGGTCCAAATCGCGTCAGCTCGCCCCTTTGTTGACGAGTGATCCAGAGCCCGAGGCAGCTGTCGGGGAGCAGGCACTACCAGAGTTCGAGGCAGAGAAACGGGATGAGAGGGACCAGGTTGTAGAACAGCCTGACCTCGTAGCACTAGAAAGTGTACGCCGTCCCAACGAACCGGCGAAAAAGGCGGAGGAAGACGGGATCAGTGAAAGATCTCTCGTAGCTCCGGCGTCACGTAACTTTGGTCCTCTGCTACGAGCAGACGGAGTGTCTTTGATAGTCGAGCAGAAGAGCGACCCTAGTGTGTCAGGGTTTCGCGGTACAGCTCAGGAGATTGCTAGGACCAATGTGACGGGGCATGAAAAAGGCGGATTGTTTTTTCGGCGCTATAAGGACCGCATTTTCACGTCTAGAAATCACGTGAAAATCGATCACTGCGACTTCAGGGCAAGAAAAAGGAAAGGCAAATTTAACGGCAATGCCGATGGGTTGAGCAGATTTTTCTGATATCACCAAAAGCGGGAGTGATGATCTCAGAGGTCTCCGTCATCCACGGGAATGAGGATCAAAGTGGGGGCACTTCGTTAAAACCCCAACAAGACCTCACAAATTGCAAAAAGTTTTTGTCTTTTGTATTTTGTTCATAGTGACCTCTTTGGAAAAATGAGTTGTGTTTTGGCGACAGCGGGTCTCGATACCCGCAATTGTCCTAAGGTTTCAAATTTGTAGTTTTTTTGCAAATTTTTGTAATCCGTAGTCCAGTCTGGCGGGTCTCTGGCGAATTCCGAGCGTTTGGCTGCTGTGTGGCGTGGTGTTGTGTGGGACGTTTCCGCTAATGCCTCCGTTGTCAGAGGTTTGGGAGTTTGTTTGGTGCTTGCAGCGACTTCTCAAGGCCTACTCCAAGCCCACCTCTTCAGGCCAGCGATCGTACCACCGGCCTTTCGAGGTTTCCCTGGCCCCGGAGGGGCTGTTAAGAATGGAACCTTCGGCGACCTTCTTCCGAGTTTCAACGCGGCGGAAACGAGTCATGATCTGTCCGGGAACGTCGCCTGCTGGACGGGGCCTACGCGAAACGAGTCTCGAGGAGTACGGACCCGGCGCCTACGTGTCTGCGCCTGCGGAGACAGGTCTCGACGTGCCCGTGACGTCAACGGGACGTGTGTGCGTGCGTGCGGCTTGGTGCGCTCCGGAAGGGGAGAGAGGCCGGGCCTAACTGCGGAGAAGACAGGTCTCGACGAGTCCGTGACGTCAACGGGACGTGTGTGCGTGCGTGGGGCTTGGCGCGCTCCGGAAGGGAGAGAGGCATGACCTAATTGCGGAGGACCATGGCTACGACGCACTTCTGGCTACGACGCGGCGGACTTTGCTACGACGCACTTGACGGCGGGTTGCTGCTGCGCACCTGCTGCCCTGGCGGGGAGTGAGGGAGAAAACGGACCCTATATAAGGCGGAGCGCGAGTCTGCTCAGGAGTTCTCTCGGATTTGACGACTGTATCGCAACCATGTAATTAAACCGTTCGTTACGTTACCAATTCTCCCACCTCCACTGGACCCCTGGGTTCTTCACTTCGGGGAATGGTCGTCGTCACGAGCCAGGAAGCTCCCGGACGTGCGGCATAAACCCCGCCTCTAACAGGGGTGGCACCCCTGTAACCTCTTCCACTGTATCTGTTTCGGCGCCAAAATGGCCGACGAAAGCCAAATAGAAGTTACGTGCGGTTTCTCGAGTTGCCGCTGCGGGACAAATGGGGGCGTTCAGTTCGCCATTAGCTCGGTTCGCGAGGATAGAACGGGGCCACCTTTTCAGAGCAGTCTCTATGGCAGTTTCCCAACTGAGTGGTTTAGTAACGTTGGCCGAGATGTATGATGTGGACGGGACCCAACAAGCCATCAGAGTCCGTCCAGCGCTGAGGGGATGTCACTGTCCTGTTTCGCCTTCCGATTTTCAAATCTGGATTGTGCGTTACCATGCCTCTTGCTTAAAGTTATTCGGTCAGATTACCTGATTACTCGAGACGAAAAATAAATTCGTTGTTACTTGAAAAAGTAATCGTTACCTCAGCGATTACTTAATATCTTCAAAACGACAGAGTTTTCTGCGGGTTCGAAAGCGGGTCTTTTGTGCTCTCCATTATTGAATTAAGATCACCGAATTCTGAACTACTTATCTTCTTAATTCACGAATTTCGGTAAAGCATACTCCTGTGAAAAATTTGGTTGAGATATTCCGTGATAGGAGGCTTGCTCGAACAACGGGCGCCATTGGAAACGGAAGGGGAAAAAAGCAACGGTTACAAGGGATTTTAGTACTTCCAAAAGTAAGCACGTTACTGGTGTGCATACTTCCTAACAAATGTATTCGAATGATGACGAAATTCGCCCCAGAAAGTAATCGATTACAAGTAATTTGGTTACTTGCAATGAGCACCGTTCAAGTCTGGTTGGTAGGGGCGTTAGTATAACTCAATGTTGATTACTTGCACGTAGCTCGTGGAAGCCTGCAATTGCCTATGTCAAGACTTATTGGTGTTAGCCGAGGTACGATAGATAGGGAGTTTGTTGCTTTTGTTCTAGTAATGCGCTCCGAGTATACCCTGTGCTATCGATTATTTTCCTCTGCTTATTCCTAGTTCTTGCTGAGAACCACGACCTTCGTCCCGAGTATCAAGTGACACTCTCTTCCGATGCATTTGGGGCAAGCAAAAAGAAAAGACGAAGGGTCGATATTGCGCTTGTAGTATAGGCTGATGCTGCAATGCTCACTCGGGTGGCCAGAAAACCATAGTTGTTGCCACAACAATCACCGTTAAATTGTAAAACAGTTAAGAAAATCTTTCAGCCTTTCCGCGTTGGTGAAGAAGGAAGAGCAGCGGAGCCGTACTATGTGCCGCCATCTATGAGCGACGGCGGGAACAAGACAATCGGCTAGCCATTTGGCTGGTTGCCGCCGTCCCTTATAGATGGCGGTAGCTGTCCAGAGGGTTGTGTCGAGATTTATTTGTCCACGGACACGAAACTGGGGAACCTAGCCCTTGACAGCTCCGCTGTAAAAAACGCGGGGTCGTGGCCAGGTTTGAGAATCTTAGTGTCACTTTGCGGTCAATAGGCAATATGCAAAATAGCAGCGCTCCTAGCGGTTCAGGTGCACTTGGGAGCAGGAGACTGTGAACAGGTGGTTCACAGTCTCCTGCTGCCAGTCTGAATAACATCCATTGAGGCTAGCACTCAAGTTTTATAACACCCTTGCTTCGCCGGTCGCTATTTGCAATCTGGCTAACGCGGTACATGACGAGCCAGGGTGTGCGCGAATCCGTTCTTGCGCAAACATGCACCTCTTGCTAAGTTGCACTGCAAAAAATATGCCACGGCAACAGGGCTGTTATAAAAGAGAGCTACTAGTCTCAGTGGCTGTTCTCGAGGTTGCAAACAATCGCACGCAGTGAGCTGGCACGGAGTTCGGCGTACGTTGATCTGCGTTCACTTGACTTCGCCGTGACGGCGATTTCGCTCGCTCCCCGTGCCAGCAAAATCGTAATGGTTTCGTTATTCGCTGTGTCTGGTATGTAGTAACGAGAATAAAATGGTACTTCTGCATCGCCCGTAAGTGTGGAGCAATCCATGACGACGTGAGCAATGGCGGTGCGGAGAGGATACCAGACGACAGATGCACAACACGGCGAAACGGAAACCCAAACTGCTCGTTGACAATCTCGTGCTCCCTGAGTGCACCTGAACCGCTAGGGGCGCTTCAATTTTGCATATTGCCCATTAATGAGATTGTGGCATCAGGCGATAAGAGCGCCAAAGAAGAAATCACAAAACAAAAAGAGTGAACATGATAAGCCGCGCCCTGCGCTTCTTAAGTTGTTAATGATGGTAGACGCGCTGGGATGGACGTGAAAATTGGCCATCTATCTCATTGTTGCCGAATTGTGGTACTGGATACCTCCCTTCGAAGGAGGGAGGTATCGAGTACCACAAAACGAAACGTTTTGCCATATCGTATGACTGGCCAAAACGTTGGCCGAATTGAACCATGCCCCGCACGATCACGGCGTCACATGCCTTCAGCTGACACGCTGATTGGCCGTTGCCTGGTCGTATTCACCCATCTTCGATCCATCGGACGTCTTTTCCATCCACATTCCGCTAGTCACGAGCGAGGCTTGGGACTCTCAGCAACTCTCGCTGATTGTTGTTTTGAGTCAGGCCTCTGGCACGATAATACCAGCGCGGGGAAAGAGTTTCCTCCGCGGCGCACCATTACGGAGAGAACGCAAAGTCGCCGTAGTCGGAGAGGACTAGGAACGAGCGATGGGCAAGTGCGAATTTGTATCAGCTGGTGGAGATGCTTCTGGTCGATGTATGTTTGTTTGTCGGACTGGCGCTTTCTGGTCGCACCAGTTAAAAACTAAACAATAGTCAGCCCTCGCTTATTATTATATTTTTTTGCTAGCGCTTTATGGTTATTGCCGTACGTATAATGGGTCGAGTTTGGAATAGGAACTTTCTTGGATTAAATTCGACGTTTGTCGTGCTAGGCCAACCGGGCAACAAGCTCGACTATTTTTTTAAAAAGTTTAATGACTCTACACCTGACAAAGCTATGTGAGAAACCGTCGGAAGTATTTCCAGACCACCCTCTTCATATGGGGAAAAAATGAAGCAAAAGCAAATCATTATAAAGAAGAAGCACAAAGCGTGCAACGTTCGTGACTCGGGCCTTTATTTTCTTTGCACTTCTTTTTGTAAGGAGTCGAAACAAAGCACAAAGGCAGCAGACGCATGCCTGTAAAAAAGGTTAAGAAAAAAAAACACCTTACAGTTGACAATTAAGAATCTGTTTTTTAGAGTACAATAGAACCTGCGGCGTGAAAGTTCTTTTTTTTTTTCAACAAAAGAGGAAAGAATAAGGGAAGTTTGTTCTTGAAATTTAATATATATTTTTTTCAGAACTTTTGATCCAAGCTTCCCACGGTAAGGAGGTGCGGATACGGATGGGAACATTTCTGAATTGCATGGGTAATATTATGCGGTTAAAAATATGTTCACAAGTGATTTTTATTCATTTTATCCAGGTTCATTAGGAATATACTAGTTTGTTAGTAAATTAGCATAAATCTTTTCCTATTCTGATGCCTGGTCATCCCGGCAACCGAAATCGCTTGGTAGCCCTCATATTTATAGTATGACAGGAAATCACCTCCTGCCCGAAGCGCGGCACTAGCCTAAACTAACTTTTCCTGTTTGTGCAGCCGTTTTGACGAGGTTCACGCAGTGACAAGACAAGAAAAATCTCCCGTACGAGACGACATTCTTAGATACCGAATTCGACGAACCCAATGCCGCGAAGCAAAGCCCCATCATTTGCGCATTCAGATCTCATCCGCGCGGTTTTGCGAGGACAATAACGGTCGCACCACTCGCGATGCGTCGCTGCTTCCGATGTTCCAGCAATCCGACTCCACTTAGGAAGAAAACTTGGCAAGTGGGCAAAACGTCGGCGGCGCGGATGATCCATTAATCACTTACGCCTTGATCTACGCGGGGATGCATTTATCCTCGAGCAACGAGCGGCGGCGGCGGCAGCCATTTTCCCTCGACACAATGTCTGATAACCGGCCTCTCCACTCCAGTGTTTACTGGCTATCGATCAGCGGCCGTGTCTTCGGATACAGCGGCGGATTCGTCTTGGTTCCTTGGCTGCTGCTCGAAGGGGCCGAGGGCCGAGGAGTGCCGTTCGTGCGGCAGCTCGTCTACACGTCCCCGAAAGCGGCGACGGCTGCACTCCGAAACGAGCGCCAAGAGCAAGCTTTTTCTTCTTCTTTTTATTCGTTCCTCGTATACGCTGTTTGTACACAAAGAAAACAAGGAAGCAACGTCGACAACAAAGATGCTGCGCTCGCTCGGGATGCACTCCTTGCTACCGGAAGCATGAGCATTGTGATTTGTCTGCGCCATCGTTGGAAGCGCAGTGAACTACGATAGGCTTTTATGGGGAGACACGGAATTTGTGATTTCGATGAATCGATGTGTTTGTTGTTGAGAGGACCGCGAGGCGACTCCGGTCTTTTGCTTGCGCGGGGGAGGGTCAACGAACCCTGGATTCGCACTGCACGTCGCAGTGTGCACAAGTAGGCTCCGCGCTGCTGATTCGCACGGAAAGCGAACTGAGTTTAGAGGAGATGTAAAGCTGGTGTAGAAACGATTAAGTGTTTTTGTTATTTTTTTTCTGTGGAATGTTTGAGCAGTTTTTCTAGATTATTTAATGGAGGCACGACAGGCCACATGTTTACATCAAAAACACGATGTAAAACAAGAAAGATGCCAAGCAGCTTTATTTAGAGCAGCAAAAACTGCATTTTGGAACAAAAAATAAGAATATTCGAAACACTTGTATAGAATCTTTTTATCGTTTATTTCTTTCGCAAATCAGAGACTTACGGCATTTCTTAAATTTTGAGCTTGATAAGAGAATGCCGCCTCTGGTTTGTACTCCGGGAGACATATTCACAAAGCATAATCGGAATTACACGCTGTTAAATGTTTTCAAAGGCACAAAAACAAATAATTAGTTGTTTTCTTGAGTGTAAAGTAACAACAAAAAAAGCGCAGTTGATGTTGGACCAAGAATGTTACACTTCTCTCCATTTAAAACCCTTAGAGAAGGGCCTTACAATGGGCATATATTTCTGAAACACATGTTTATTGAGAAATGTCCTAACTTGGGCATAATAAACAGGATTGTTTGTGTATAACTGACAAGGAACATAACGATATTTAAATAGAGTTATTCTAAGATATAATAATTTCACATATAAAATTATACGTTTTGTGAAATTTGAAGATGTTAAAATTAAATATAATACCAGTTTAATAGTATTGTTAGACTTCAGAGCAATAATGTATTATATTAAAGATTTATAAACAATTTATTTACCGAGTTGCAGTGCTTTATAGTAGGGGCAGACTCATGTATAAGTGGAAGTTAATTAAAGACATGACATAAAATCTAAAACTGAAGCAAAACATCTTGTACTATCAAACTGTAAATCTCGCAAACACACAAAAAAACACTGACGTAGACAGCACGTCAGGCGACGTCACTGTATCGCATATATTTCTATAATTGACCGTTTGCATTATCTAATTTAAACTTCACACGTATCACACTGAACCTCGAAAGTTGCACACAAGTGCATTATTGTAACCTGAAGCAGTCGCTTTTCTTATGCCCGTGTCCCACAATAGCGACAGACAGAAACAAACGGCAGCGACAAGCCTCAAACCAGAGTCTTTCGCGATTTGAGAGGCTTTGTAGAATAAAGGAGGCTATGCTCGAACACGAGCCTAATGCACGCGAGGGTATCTTTGGCAGGCTTGCAATCGCTCGTGCTTACTTCACGAGCACCGAACGACTACACGCCTGCCTAAGGTACCATCGCGAGCATGCTGCATGGGTTTGAGGCTTGTCGCTGTCTTTTGTTTCTGTCTGTCGTCTCTAGTGGGACACGTGCATTACGCACATGTTTGTGCTGCGGTTACGTGTCACAAAATATACGCGACGTAGCGCGAAAGTCTTCACCAGAACAATAATGGTAGAATAATTATTTAGGAAGAGTCTTTCCTGTTAAACAAGTAAGCTGAAACTCTTTAAAGAATATAGACTTCTTCATCTCAGTAGTTACCCGACCGGCGGATAGGGTGCACTGCCGCACTTGCCGCCATTAGGCGTCTTGAATTTGGTTGGTTTCGGTCTCGGCGCGCTCGCGGCTGTGTTTATTTGTTTATTTATGATGCTGCGAACCTTATGGTCAACGCAGGAAAGAAGGAAAAAAAGTTTGCACAAGCAAAATAAACACATTCCAGCACTCGGACGAATCATTATACTAGCACATGCAAGGTAGTTCCCTCCTATGCATCTTTTAGATACATATTCAACATGCGATACGTTCATATACTAGTCAGGATACACTCGATGGGCAGAGCATTCCGTTCAATAATTGTTCTACAAAAAGGAGTACTTGAAAATATCATTTTTATACCGGTAAGGAGCAATCGCCTTGATGTTAGTGGTCCTCTGGGAGCGTGATGTTAAAGGCCGCAAGTACAACTGATAATCAATTTTCGTCATTCCGTTTGCAATACAAAATAGTTGTTTTAATCTTGTCATTTGTCTTCGCTTAGCCAAAGAGTCAAGTTGTGCCATTTGTCTTAGTGCTGAAACAGAATCTCAGCGGTTTTATCTGGAAGAAATAAATCTTAGAGCCCGATTTTTGTTCTTTCTATATGAGAAATATGATTTTTCCTCAATGGGTCCCATACCGAGTATGCGTGTTCTAATACGGAACGAACATAGCACTTATAGGCACGTAGCCGCACGTCACTGCTAGCATGAATAAGTTTCTTCTTAAGATTACTAGCTTTGTGTAGGCTTTTGCACAGACGTAATCCACGTGGTTGTTCCATCGCATATCAGTGGAAAATACAACACCTATATACTTAAATTTGTTTACCGTTCGCTGTGGTATGCCTCCAATAGACCTTGCTAAACTACCCAAGCATCAAGGAGCATGCAGGGATTGGTGTTCCACGCGTCACACGCGCACGCCTTCCCCGAATAAAAGATTCGAAGTAAATAACCAAAATAAAGCGTTGACGAAAGCGTGTGCAAGATGCAATTTGTTTTAGGCATTTGCTTCAGAAACGTTACTACTGCTGAGGCCAGCACGTGTGGTGCTTTGAATTCAAATCCCTGCATTCTCCTTGATGCTTGGGTAATTTAGCAATAGGTCTATTGTATATCGATATTCTAACTTTTTTCTTCTTATTTGTAAGGCTACAAAAACCGTTTTGTCAAAATTGATTACCATGCTCCATCTTTCACACCATGAGTTCAGATTTTCTTGAGAAGTGTTAAGTAATTCCTGGTCTGGAATTGTTCACACATTAACGAACAGCATGCAATCATCTGCAAATAGTTTTACCTGAATAGCAGGAGATATATCTTTCGCTATATCGTTAATATATAGCAAGAACAAAAGTGGAGCTAATACGGACCCCTGTGGCACCCCCGAATAAACAGCCAGCGGAACAGAACATGCATCATTACAGCAGACATACTGTGGTCTCTTAGTGAAATATGACCGGATTCACATTATTATATTCTTATTCAGTTCCAGTTAATGAAGTTTCTCGATTAATTTGTCATGGGGCTCGCGATCGAACGCCTGTGTTTATATTTTATGTCATTTTCGCATCATTTAAGAATATAAATGTGTCCGTTATGGCACACAACCAATAAAACAGTGGCAGTGAGCCACTTTGAAAACCACGAAGTGGTTTAGAGTCATAATTGCGGACTTTTTTATGAACAGTTTACGATGCATCTGATCATGTGCCACGTTAATTTCGGTAAGGTTCGGCTGCGAAACAATATATGATGCACAAGGAGGATTCCCATCGTCTACTGCCGTACCCATTGACCATAGTTTCCAGAAAAATAACCTAATGAAGGCACTAATGCGTAGATGTATCGTAAAAAAGCAGGTCCACGACCTGATTAACAACCTACTCAATCGCGAACAACATATGAAGTCGAAAGTTAATCTGTCGTAAAGTTTATTGACTGGAAATATCTTTTATGATAACGCAGATATTCTAAAAAAAAATTAAGTGATATTGCCTTGGGCTGTTTTCTTTAAAGAAATTAAGTACTCGAGAAATGTTTCAATAGTCCGTCCTAAGTCGGGTGGGAAATTTCTTTAGCTATTTGCCCTGCTAGAGTACTTATTAAGAGCATTTCACAACCTTGCCGTTGGGAAATAGACCATTTGTTTTTGCTGAAATGTGATTACGACGTAATTAGCATATGAGAAAAGTGACATGCCCATCAATTGAAGTCTGGAATTTTGTATTAGCATCAGACTTGTACATAGTTCAACTAACTCCACTCAAGTTACTGTAGTTCACCTACTTCTCTGAGTAGTTTAGTAGCTTTCAATTACATTTTTATTTCGGTAATTAGAAGTTTACTTTAATTATTTTATCTGAGTAACTTATACTCAAATTACAAATAGCTTTCGAATTTTACTGGTAGGTCTGCTTATTAACAAACATTCCTGCACAAAAAGATAAAAGATGTTGGAAGATCAGCTAATAGTTGCATGGAGGAGGAAGCATGTGGCGTAGGCGGGGAGAAGTGGCTTGGAGGGTCCAAAAGCCACTAAAATGTTCAAGCCCCCCACGGCAGCAATTCTACTACAAGGCGATGGGA
Organism: Ixodes ricinus; assembly: GCA_037355805.1. Classification (NCBI taxonomy): domain Eukaryota; kingdom Metazoa; phylum Arthropoda; class Arachnida; order Ixodida; family Ixodidae; genus Ixodes; species Ixodes ricinus. The sequence continues at coordinate 8,841 of JAZHYW010025230.1, read as the reverse complement.
GCGGACAGACACGTCGCTAGTGAGCCCGAGTAACTGCGGGATTAGCGCCAAAGAATGGCGTTTCTTTGTGCCCCGAAGCTTAAAAAGACTTTACGCATTTGAAAAAAAAAATGGCATGTCCCCACTTCTTCACAAAGTAGACACTCTCGGCCACTACGGGAGGTGTATACACTGCATCGTCACTCAAAGGAGGCAACAAAAGGCTGCACCCTCTCTGAAGTTTATCTGGTGCTTCAGTAGCTTGTGCTGTCCTTGAAGAATCGAGTGCTAAGCAGCGACGCAAAGGTGACCTCTTTGAGTTGCCTTATCGTCCCGAAACTCAAAATATGGAGGTCTTCCAAGATTTCAAGATCGTTCGAGAAACCGTAGTAATTCCCCAACGTTTTTACATAACAAAATAATAAACAGCAGTGTTTGGAAGTACTTTAAGTACATATTAATTAAAATGCTACTTGAAGTAGGTTTAGAAAACTTGTACTTTACTAAAGTATTTTTTATGGTACTCTCCGAGGAAAGTAAAACTTCCAACTTCAAAATACATTCCTCAAATCTGAAAAACAATGGCGTATCGTCATGTGAAAACGCTCTCGTCTTTCGAGACGTCATCTGGTCATTTCTCCAAGGGAAATAATGGCGGCTGTAAGACTGACGACAAATAACTACCTTATAAGTTGATTGTGTCGTCAGCGAAAGTAAAACGACTACTCTGTGGCGACTTGACTTCATCCAACATTTTCCGCCATTTCCGAAAAAACTGATGCACCTCCGATTACACCTGAATATAGTGAACTAGAAACGACTAAGTAGGGCGAGCTACAGGCTCCGATCATGCTTTCAGTTGCACCTCAAAATGTGGAAAGCGATCAGGTGGAACCAAGCCACTTCGATCGCAGCGCCACCTTCGCTGCGATCGAAGCGAGCGACGACATGAGTCGAGGCCATATGGGCAATATAGCCCCTTAGGTGCTATATTGAATTTTTTGTGATTTTGACGTCAGGGGAAACGTCAAAACACCACGTCACGACGACACCACGACGTCTTCGTCGACAACGACGTTTCGCGACGCCAAGATGCTGTCGTAAGGACGTCGTGACAGCGCGTCGCGTCGAGGACGATGCCGTTTGCGCGACATCAAGTCACCGTTGTAACGCAGTCATGACATCGCGTCGCGTTGAGGATGACGCCGTTACGGGACATCGAATCGCCGTCGTAACGCGGTCGTGACATCGCGTCGCGTTGAGGACGACGCCGTTACACGACATCAAGTAGCCGTTGTAACGCGGTCATGACGTCGCGCCGCGTCGAGGACGACGTGGACGTGGTCGTCGATGCCGACGTAGACGTAGACGTCCCACGCAACGTCAAACATTCCTATGACGTCACGTTCACGTCGTCCTGACATCGTTGTCAACGTCAATGCCATAACGACGTCACGACGAAGCCTTGACGGCGTGTAACGTCGTCGCCTTCGCCAACATAAACTTCGACGCGCCGTCACTACGAAGTCTTGACGTCGCGCAATGCCGTCGTCGTTGTTGGCAATGACGTCGACATCGTGAAGTTGTCGGGACGTCGTCGTGACGTCAAGTTGCGTCATGTCGACAACGATGTCGACGATCTGACACCAAACGTCTTTATGACTTGGCATGACAAGGACGCCGTCATCTTGACCTTCGCGTGACGTTGTCGTCGTCAAAGTTAACGTCGACGTCGTTGTCAACGCAATGTGACGTCGTTGTCAACGCAGTGTGACGTCAGAACGCAGTCTTGACGTTATGTAACGCGCGTTGTCAACGTCGATGACGACGTTGGCGTCAAGGTGTCGTCGTGGTGTCGCATGGCGTTGTGACGACAAGTCAGGTCGCGGTGACATTATGTGTTCACGTGACGACTGACGTCTAGTTTGTATAAAAAATATATCCCGGCGTTCTATTGTTTTTATGACCTTGACCAGTTTGCCGGTCGAGCTTGGCGTTGGAACGCAACGCGTTTTTCATAAAAAAGCGGCTAATCCGAACCACTCCTCGTAGCGCCCAAGAGGGCGCTTCGAACGAAGTGGCTTGGATTAGCCGTTTTTTTCCACATACGGAGGTACAGAATTAGCACTCGGATGGCCCCACTCGTCCTTTGTAGTACACTCTAACCTAGAGCAATGCGTACCAGAAAAAAAACAAAACAAAACACTGCATAGGGGACGAAAGAACACCATGAAAGATTCTGTTAAAAAGTACTTTTTGTTTAGTTTGGAAATACATTGTATTTATAGTGCTTCAAATACATTTCATCCGGTGCACTTATTACTTTACTTGAAGTACATAACGTCTCGGTTACTTTTAGTTTACTTCAAGTAATTTTTAGATGTACTCCAAGTAAGACTGTAAATAAGCAAACACTGCCTGCAAAATCAAGCTCAAACAGCGCTAAGCCCCAAAGTAGAAATGATACAACCGCAGTACATCATCAACCTAAAAACAAAACAAGTACAAAACAATAAGGCACTGTTAAAAACAACTGTTCAACTGTTGTAGTTGCGGCCCACCAACTTTAAAAGCTTCCTCACAGCACACAACTGCCCCCGCTTTTTGAGGCAGCACTGCATTGCCAACGCGTGAAGGCAACACAAAACACAAGGTTAGCTATAGACCAGACCAGTGTCTGCTGTGTTCCATGGGCGCCACCGTGTTTGTTTATGCTGACGCAATGACACGGTAACGGCGGGGAGGGGGGAGGCGCTTTTTGCGAGATTCCTTCTTTATTTAAAACCGTCGCACATATTGTAGTGCGAGAGCGTCGGAAAGGTATAGTCACGAAGCTCCAAGAACAACAATAATGCCAAGAGTGCTGTAAAGAGCAAAAACCATTGTTTTATGCGCAGCCCCTCTCTTCACAAAAGTTTGCGCTTGAGAATAATATTTCAAATTTTTATCGCTTGGTTCTAGGATCTCGGACACTGGTCTATAGGCAACCTGCAATGCTGTTTGGCTTGGCGCTATCTAGCGACTGAAGAAAGAAACATTGGGTAAGCCTGGGAGTAGCACCTGCATCGTTCAAACGTGAGCTATTACTCTGGTGGCGCCGCTATAGCCTAGTGTCTGAAGCAAGAAATACTGGGTAGGCCAGGAAGCCGTGATCGCATAACATGCACGTGCGGCCTGGCGGGCCTATCGGAACGTGACTACATATCACCGGAGTGTGATTTTACTGCGAAGAAGTATCAGGCTTTTCGCTGCGTCATGCACCAATATGTGTGCATTGCGCTCGTATACGTAGCGGATATCGAAGCCGTCGGCACGCAATGAGGGGCTTATCGTTTACCCTTTGCCAAGTTACACCGAGGAAGGGTATAACCCTGAGCCTCTCTGTTGTACGTCGGCCAGAAGCGAGGAACAAGCAGGTTTCCAAGGCGAAAGGACAAGTTTATTCCACCATGCTCATGGATGGGTGGTAACTGAGCGAAGAATGCGGTAGACAGCGGAGCACCGCTTTTTATCAGTTAGTGGCGCATGCGCCGTACTACGATATTCCGTTATCGGCGGCGCGCGCCCAGACATGACATTTCCTCCCTCTTTATTTGAACACGCTCAAAAAGGTTAAGATCCGGCTTGAAATCTTTCGGGAGGTTTCCGGGTTCTTTCCGGATACCGTCGGGCAGCAGGCGCTTGTGCTGCTTCGGCTGGGACAGTTCCGCCAGTAGGTGACGAGGACGATGGTTGTGATGCGTTGTCGCTCGGTTGACCCAACAGGAACTCTGTGCCTTCTTGGTCAGCGTCCTCGTCGGCAAGGCTTGGAGTTCTTAGCAGCTGGTCCTTGTGCCGACGCCAGGTGAAGCTGCCTCTTGAGGTGGTGGCGCGTACTTGGTAGGAAACAGGGCCATGCTGCGCAAGAATCACTCCAGGCACCCACTTCGGTTTGCCACAGTAGTTACGGATGAGCACATGATCACCAACGGCAAAGTCGCGATCGTGCCCACGCCGGCTTGCAGTCTGCATGAACTGTTTGCGGGCTACCCTTTCCCCACAGAAGGCTTTACAACGTCTAGGCGACTGCGCAAACGTCGCCCCAAAAACAAATTGGCGGGTGACTCGTTCGTTGTGGAGTGAGCCGTGTTGCGGTAGCTCTGCAGAAACGTCTGCAACTTCACATGCAAAGGCGCACTCTCTTTGTTTTTACGGAGGGCGCTCTTGAGGGTCTGTACAAAGCGTTCGGCTAAACCATTTGAACTTGGATGATAGGGAGCTGTCAGGACGTGACGGGAGCCAATTTCCTGTGTGAACTGTTTAAACTCCCGTGACGTGAACTGAGGACCATTGTCTGACACGATAGTTTCAGGGTTGCCAAAACGAGAAAAAGTTCTCTCAAAGTGTTAACCGTGCTCTCCGTCGTGGTTGAGCGCATCAAGAATACTTCTGGCCACTTGGAGTGGGCATCTACCACAACAAGGAACATAGACTGAAGAAAAGGTCCAGCAAAGTCTATGTGAACACGTTGCCACGGCGTTGTGGGCCATGACCACGGGTGCAGGGGTGCCTTGGCAGGCGCACTACGCTGCTCTTGACAACTTACGCAGTTTTTTACGCTGCGCTCCAGGTCCGCCTCGATGCCCGGCCACCAAACGTAACTGCGCGCGAGCTCCTTGCTGCGCACAATACCCGGATGGCCCTCGTGAAGTTCATCCAGCAGCAGGGATTGCAGTTTCCCTGGGACGACAACTCGCATTCCGTGCATGATGCAGCCCTGATGAATGGTCAACTCGTTGCGCCTGTCGAAGAAAGGCTTTAGTTTCTCGTCAAAGACAGACGCGGGCCAGCCTGCGCTAGTGAATTCTTTCACTTGGCACAAAATTGGATCTCGAGCTGTTGCCCGTGCTATATCACTACTAGATACCGGCAGTGATTGCAGTCGCAATGAGTAGAATGATTCCTCGTTTTCTTTAGTCTCGTTTCCAACAGTCGGTAGTGGAAAACGCGAGCAAAAATCTGCTTCGGCATTCTCGCTTGATCTCTTGAAGATAAGATCGTAGGTGTATGCCGACAATGCGACTGCCCAACGCTGCAATCGCGCAGCGGCAATGGTTGGAATTCCAGTTTTCGAACCTAAAATGGTCTGGAGTGGTTTGTGGTCCGTGACCAAAGTGAAGAACCGACCATAAAGATACGAGTGGAATTTCTTAACTCCAAAAATAATGGCTAGTGCCTCTTTTTCGAGCTGACTGTACCCTTTTTCAGCGTTCGATAGCGTGCGCGAGGCGTAAGCGATGGGTTTAGCGCTGCCATCTCTGTAAACGTGAAAAATTACAGCACCTACCCCGTACTGAGAGGCGTCACACGCTAGCTTTAGCGGTTTGTCGGGGTCGTAGTGTGCCAAGGTGGGAGGCGACGCCAGCTCGGCCTTGATGGTGTTGAAGGCTTCTTGGCAATGCTGGTCCCAACACCATGGCTCGTCCTTGCGCAGCAATCTGTAAAACGGTTGGGCTGTCGTTGCAAGACGGGGCACGAACTTGGCGTAGTAGTTGACGACACCCAAAAAGACTGGAGCTGCTGCTTTGTCTTGGGCTCGGGAGCCTGGAGCACCGCCTCCACCTTGTCAGACGACGTCGAGATGCCGTCAGCGCTGATCCTGTGACCTAGATAGCAAAGTTCAGGCTGAAAAAACGAACATTTTTCTTTCTTGACTCGAACTCCTCGTTCAAGCAGACGCTTCAACACTGCTTCAAGGTTGGCCATGTGTTCTTTCGTAGTCTTGCCCGTGACTAAAATGTCATCCAGATAACAACAAACGCCGCTCAAACCTTTCAGCATGGTGTCCATTATTCTTTGAAAAATTCCGGGTGCTGACGAGATTCCAAAAGGAAGTCTGTTTACAAGGAACAGCCCCTTGTGCGTGTTCAGCGTGAGGTAGCGTTTTGACGACTCGGACATCACTACCTGCTGATAAGCTCGGTTAAGATCTATCTTCGAAAAGAGTTCGCCTCCTGATAGAGCCGCGAATAGATCATCAACCTTCGGAAGTGGATAACGGTCAATATCAAGACAAGGGTTGACAGTGGTCTTATAATCGCCGCAAAGACGAATGCCCCCGTCCTTCTTGATAACCGGCACGACAGGCGTGGCGTATTCTGCTGTAGTCACCGGAGTGATAATGCCCATCTTTTCCATTTTCGACAACTCCGCTTCAACAGCCGTTTGCAACGCGAACGGAACGTTTCTCGCTTTTAGAAATTTCGGTTTCTCGTTCGGTTTGAAGAAAAGTTCTGCTCGTTCTTCAGTTATAGTTCCGAGCTCATCGTTGAACAGTGGCTCGTACATTGACAGCAAAGAGTCAAGCTTCTGTTTTATAAGTTTAGAAGCAAAAACGTCTGACCTTGAGAGATGATTCAGCTCCCAGATCTTGTTCCAGTCGAGTCGTATCGCTCGAAGCCACTCCCGGCCCAGTAGTGGCGGCCCGGCTCCATCGACGACGTACAGTGGCAGCTGTACTGACGCCTCGCCATGTTGCACATTGACTGTCGCAACGCCTTGAAGTCGAACCAGGGCTCCCGTGTAGGTGCGAAGCCTGACTACAGTTGGGGTCAGTTTCACAGACGGAAAAGACTGGTGAAACTGTTTAGCAGACATTACAGTTACCGCTGCTCCTGTGTCTAGTTCCATTTCAACCGCAGATCCGTTGATCACCATCTGCACCGTCACTGGTGTAAGGCTGGGCGAAGACACGCCGTGTACGACGGCGAGTCTTCCTTCAACTTTCAGCGTTTTTACCCTTTTTCTGGCGGACGTTTCTTGCGCCCTACGTCAGTCCCGCTCCGGCAAACTCTTTGAATGTGACCTTTCTTGCCGCACTTGTGGCATACGCTCTGCCGATGAGGGCACTCTTGACTGCGGTGCCGTGACGACCCGCAGCGATAGCAGCTGTCCCTCTGCTTCTCATTCCCTGCTTGCACCTTGTGCACGTCAGTGACGCTTGAGTTGCCGACGCGAGCCTCAGCCGCGCTTTGCTTCGCAGCTTCCATGGCTTGAGCGCGGTCCACCGCCTTCTGGAACGTTAGCTTGCTGTCTTCCGTGAACAGCACGCGCTGTATGTCCTCCCTTAATAGTCCGCACACGAAGCGGTCGCGGAGTGACTCGTCCAAAACGCTTCCATAGTCGCACGTTTGCGACAGTTTTCGAAGTTCGGCGACGTACTCGGAAATGGACTCGCCTTCATGTTGCGCTCTCCGGTGAAACTTGGCTCGCTCAGCGATGATGGACGGCTTGGGTGACAGGTGGTCGCCGAGGGCCTTCTTGAGGTACTCGAAGCTCTTCGTTGAAGGCAGCTCCGGAGCAGTCAGGGACTTCAGTAGCGCGTAGGTCTTCGGACCGATGATGCTGAGGAAGGCGTGAACTTTGTCGCTCTCTGGAACTCCGTTGACGATCAGGAAAGACGTTAACCTTTCGTCGTAAGAAGCCCAGTCGCTGGAAGACTCGTCGAACGGTTCCAGATAACCCATTCGACCGGCGAAGTGCGTCCCGGCTTCTTCGCTCATGATGGCTGTCGATGCTACGTCCGCCCCTGCGGAAACACCTGCTTTTCTCGGCCGACGGTCCTTATCCCACCTTCGTCGCCAGTTGTTGTATGTCGGCCAGAAGCGAGGAACAAGCAGGTTTCCAAGGCGAAAGGACAAGTTTATTCCACCATGCTCATGGATGGGTGGTAACTGAGCGAAGAATGCGGTAGACAGCGGAGCACCGCTTTTTATCAGTTAGTGGCGCATGCGCCGTACTACGATATTCCGTTATCGGCGGCGCGCGCCCAGACATGACACTCATTCATACTGCCTGCTGCGCTGGCTGTTACCGGCAGGCAGCGCCAGTGGCTGTCACAAAAAATGAAGCAGCAAAAAAAAATCTCGACGCTGAAAAATTAAAGAAGCGACCTGGCACAAACACAAGGGGCCTATATGTAATGTGAGGGTTGTTGGAGCTGGGACGAAATGAACCAGTTTGGATAGCGTTTGGATCTGAACTGATCTACCCTCGCGTTGCAGAGGCATCTCCACCTCGTCGTCATCGTCTGTGCGACATGAGCAGGCCGTGAGTGTCGCCGCCAAAGGCTCCCCTGTAGAGCGGAGGCCCGAGGGGGCCCATGTGATGTGCTTTAATGGTTCTGCGCAGGCGAAGGTGAGACGGGCGGCAGTGAAGGCAGAAGCCGAGGTAGAGACGTTGCCAGATATGCCGGCTTGACGCGGTCGGCTGCATCATACGTCACGACGGTTGCTGATGTCGAGTGCCTTGCTTTTCGATCAAGCAATCGGAACGGTCCGATTGCTTGATCTAAAAGCAAAGACATTGACACTCGACATTCTGGTTCTGGCTCCCAGCAGCTGACGCATGCGATGGATAAGCCGGGAGGGCGTTCGTCACCAAGCTCCTCGGTGTTGAGGAGCTGTTGAAGTCTGCTGCGCTCCGACCAGTCTTTATGGTCAGGGCTATACTTTCAGCTGGTCGAAGGGGGTTGACCGGATCAGAGCGGCGAGAATGTCGGCTAGCTCCTCGGCGACGTCAGCTGGTAAGGAGGACACGCGTGCAGGTATAGCATATCCTGACTGGCGATGCGTTTGAGACAGAACTGGGCCTCGACTTGCATCAGCCACACGGTCGGATTTTTCGGCCAAAATGCTGATAGCCGAAAATTCTGGACCGCTGCCAAGGTTGACGGGAGGGCGTCGCCGTCAGGAGCGTTGACGCCGGAATGAGCCATGGAGCAGCATACCTTGAAGGAGCGAGTTCGATTCCGGGTCACCAAATCTGTTGGAGCTGGGACGAAACGGAACCAGCTCGGAGAGCGTTTGGATTCGAACTGATCTT
>JAZHYW010025229.1:0-129109 GCA_037355805.1 Ixodes ricinus | reverse complement strand
GATACAGAGCCTTACCAACAAATCCGAGATCACCGACCCCGCGAGAGATAAAGATCCCGAACCTCCGGTGCGCTTATGCTCTAAAGCGCCGTTGCCAAAGGAACATTGTTGCCTCAGTCAGCCAGGCGCTGAAAGCGGTAGAGATGCAGCTCCCCAAGCAACGATCTAAAACAGAAGTAGCACAAAAACAGGCAAGAAGCCTTCTCTCCCAATCCTCCAATGTCTTCCCATACCCGAAATGTACCCTCAATCCAGCCAAGAGCTTCGCCAGAATCCCTCCCCCCTCCTTTACTCACGTACACTCATGCGTCCACAAACTTCAACCGAACGCTTTTTCGATCCCAAAAAAAATAGACTCGACACCATGCTAATCATCAGTCAAGGTGAATAGGCGGTTTCTCCTTCTTCCGAAAAACGCTCCTCTAGAGATTTGCCGGTTTCAACACATGGGACAATATACACCTCTTGCCTCACATGCGCCACTCCGTTCTCAACACAACAATGGATCACGATACTTGTGAGAAACGCCAAGTGTGTATTTTATGAAGAGAATTTTGGAGGACCATGTTTCTAGCGCCACCGTCGTCAACGCCTCCAAGGTCAAAAGAGAATGACTGCTTTCGAGCGGCACTCCTTTTGCGCAAGTATTTAAGTATATCTTCATATTGACCATGCAGAAACCCTGCAGACTCATTCGACGGCGGCCGAGCTGTGTGTGCCGAAAGTTCACTGTGGTCCTGTCGATTCACTGTCCCGTCCTCCTGGCTAATCTAGGGGTGTTGCCACATGATGAAAAGAACTCACGTCAGTGAAAGCTGATATGAAGAAACTAACACAACCGGACGAAGCTATCCTGTCTTGTTTGCTACTTCTCTTAGTCGTCGTCGTTTGAGCTGTTCTAATATTCTGTAACGTTTACCAAATCGCCAAATGCGATATTTGTCTAATATAAACTGTCTTCATAAAACACCGGCCTTTGTGTCTTCACGAAGCACCCGCTATTGCTCGAGTGGGGACATCTCAGGCAATTTCCGCCAAATCATTTCTCATATGTATTTTACAGTTCGCGGAATCCTCTCTGATTAAGCTTGAGCGCGCAGATTCGACTAAAGCTTAGATGCCATTTTCCCCGTAGGTGACTGACGGTGTAAAAGAGTACGCCAGCGCCTCATTCGTTGGCCCACACGGTGCAAAGGCACCTTCACCCTGAGAGAGACTGACATGTGGAAGTGCCTTTTCTATTCCTTCATTGACTGGCAGAGGTCAAAAGCAAGGGTCCACCGCCGTCTCCGCTAATACGGGTTTTTCCGACCGGCACCGCTGCTCTAATAGAGTCAGAGCCGTATATTGGGAGAGTTTGTCCAGTTTATGATCTCACAGCCGTAGCGTTCCCCTTCCCAGTGAGCCAGTCAGCACATGCCGCGGGAGGAGAGGAGGGAGCGCCTGCGCGTAAACCCTCGGCTGCTCCAAGCTGAGCGGGCAGGGCCGCCATTCTTATTCATTCGCCTTGTGGAATGCATGAGATCGACCTTTAAGCTTCAATACTTTTGTTGTTGTTGTTGTTGTTGTTGTTTTGTTTCTGCTGACCTTGGCAAGAATATGATATATATTATATCTTCGGTGGTTTAAAAAGCACAAAATATGTTTTATCAATGTTTGACCTAAACTTTTGTTCAGACTAAAAAGAAGTCGGCCCGTACTGGCCACGCCTAGCCTCAACACTGCTCTAGCTGCGCCGAGAAAACATTGTGCTTTAAAATGGCGGTCGATTCCTTTTTGGTCTCTCCTTTCCCTCTCACTTTTACGGCGCTCTCCACAATTTTCATACTTTTCTCTCTCCAAAGTCTTCGTCCCCACACCTACTGGCCAGGCTGTCCTCATATACGGCTCTGTATACCGTCGACCTATGTCGCCGCCGCCACTGAAAGCCGTACGGCTAGTTCGGTGGCTGAGAAGGTTGCTGGGGGAAAACAACGATCACAGCTGCTCTAAGTCCAAGTCACAAATGCCGTGCGAGCAGTCGAGTACCAACTGAACTTCCAAGCAACAACGTCTACTTTATATAATACTTATACAGTTACAGAGTTCGCACTAAAAGCGTTAGCGAACTTAAACATTGTGGTGCGCTGTGGGAAGTCAGGAGAGGCTGGCGCGTAAATTAAAGCACTTGCTTGCGTTGTCTGTGTTCATTTCGCGCTTTAGTAGATAATTTATTTAACTTAGAACTACGATGTAATATGAATAGATACATCTGTTTACACCGTTCTCTGAAACAACCCGAGATGGCGGCATCTGCTGCATCAACAATGACCATCAATGCATGCACTTACTGTTTCGAAACGCAAAGAAAGGTATCTACAAACAATCGTAGCATCCCATATTGGAGAAGGGGGCATTTTGAAGAGTTGGGGCTGATTTTGTAGCGACCTCAACCTCTGTTCCAGCACGTCACGGAAGCCAGCGCTGCAGCGAGCGCGGTCATTGTTGACGCACTGGCCACGCGGCTTTTTACCGCTGTCCTAGTGTCATTCCCCTTTACATTATTTGAAATATGTTATGAAAGCGTTCATATTTGCTTTTTAGTTTAGCTGGGATAAAAATAGCCATGTAGCACGTAGTAAAAACGTTTCCGAAGACAAAAAGGTTTTTTTTTTGTGTTTGTATTGTTTAAGGTGTGTTGTTTTATTTCGCGAGAGACGATACGGTTGCCACGGAGGCGCGCATGCGCAAAGTGGGGCGTTTTTGCGGTAAAGCGAGAACATGGTTGCTGGGAGCCTACGGGGACGCTGTTTTATTGACTGTCCCAAATAATTACTGTGTGTACCGTTACTTAGAGATACACTCCTTGGAATGCTTTCCAACAATATTTTGGAACAATATAGGTGCGAGAGCACCGACATATTTCTAACATCGTTCACGGTCGAGATGGTAACTGGCCAAAGGACTCTCTTAAAGGATCACCACAAAAGGCGCATGGGTAGCCTTTGGGGCTGGCTATTGTATTAGCATGTCGTCGCGTGTGATGTGCAGGTGTCATGGTGCTCTAATCCCCTGTCTATGTTAAATTTGTAATTCATGTGCAATTCGAAATAAGCGCTGTTCAAATGAGAATGTTTTGCGATAATGTGTTTTTTTACCAATTTTGAATTTGACGTTGACTAGCTAAAGCTGGAGCTTGCAAGGGCTCAATTTAGTAATAAATAAGGTAAGGCGCTACATTTGAACCCATTGGCCTAAATGGAAGTGTGCAATGGTTAGTATTGGGGTTTAAGTTTTGGGGACTAACGGGAAGAGCGCAAAAGTTTTATCCGTCCCCGTTAGTCCCCCAGGGGACTATAATGACAGTGTCAGCGCATTTAGTCCCCTGAAAGACTAAGTCGCGTTCCCTTTTTCTTAAAGTGCATGTGGTGTTTCAATATTTTCGCTCAAATATTTCTCGACACTTGAACGTTCAAACACAATTTGTTTGCATTGCAAGAGGTTGTATGTGGGTAGAGGGCAGTCCAGCGTTTCTATAAATAAAGCTCGAGCTTAAAACAGACGACAACGCCTTGCAGCGCTGTTTATTCTGGATTGTTTACCAGAGTGCTAAATGACGTACGAATTATCTGTCTTTAGAAATTAGTACCCCTAATTAGTCTACTGTAAATAAAACGTCAGTTTCCTTTCTTTAGGGTACAAGAAGACAAAAATTCTGGCAGTCCTAATTCTCGTGGTAGCTGCAGGATTGATCTACTTACAGTTATCTTCAAGTAAGTGGGCTATGCTCTTGACGCTAAAAAAAGCTCGTTACCTGATACTTGTGGAAAGGAAGCTGCCTCTCGCGCCCCGGTCCTTTTGATAATTTAATGCCTGCCTCCTGATGCAATTCTGCTTGATGGCGCTGGTGTTTTCCAGGGTAACTAAAGAAACTGTTTTTGAAAGTAGAGACTCTTCGGCCATCTTGGTCTTTAAAACATGATGACTACGTATTATAAATTTTATCTGAAATAGATCCTTTACTAGAATTCAGTCTGGCCAAATTTATCACTATCATCATTTGAAAAATTGCATTTGTGCTATATTAATGGCGGCCTTCTGTTTAGTGATGAAGGAAGAAGTTGAAGATGCTCCTAAGCAGATGAATCGTGGCCTATATGTTAAAAAGGATAGCGCGACGCGAAGCTTCAATCGAATGCTAGAGCAGCGTAAGCGTCCATTTCTAACTCAGTCCCAGTCAATCGGTTAGTAGCACACACTCGGCTACAAAAACCCCTTGGTGTATAAAATTTCAAGGCGTCTATCTGGGTTTGCGCTTTGTTCTGACTGGTTGCATCTTTTTCGCCGTCGACACTGAAAGAGATTGAAAAAGAACTGTACAGTGAAGCGCATATTCCCGTTTACCGTTGACTTACGAAAGTGATGGTGCCCCATTAAATACTGCAGACCACAGGTTTATTGCTGCCATTAGAACGGTATGACTTAAACTGCCATTTGAGTCACTAGATGGGTCTGAATTCCGAAAACGGTCTATTTCAGAGAACGCTTTTTCTTTTCTCCGAGAATGCTCAAACTGTCTGCGCAGGACTAAACAATTTTGCAGCACCTCCCAGGCATTCTGCCTAATGCTGAAGGAGTCTCGGTATCGAATCATAACAATTACCAGTGTCGCCTGCTCCGAAACAAAATTTCATCTCCTAAAAAGCAGATCAAGCAACGAAATGCCGATGCTTTAAGGGTTTTATTGTTTCTAGTTTGATTTTAATACAAGCTAGTATCTGCTTTAATATATTGAATCATTCTACTGCCCAGCGTACTCTTTTGATGTTCGTGTTACCACTTTTGTCTGCAGCACTCCACAATTTTAAAAGAATGCACTACGCGTGCGCACCCCTCATGATTTGGTACTTATCTTTCTAAAGGGATTGAAACAAAAATATCATATCTTTTGTTCGAGTCTCAGAAGGTGCGAACTCGATGCCTTAACAATGTGAAGCGTTTGGATACCTGAACAAATGTGTGAGCCGGAAGGCCGGAATCCATCTTTTTCCAGGGCAGTGCGGTGATTTGTGAACTGCAGTTAGTCCCACACACATTTAAGTTGCGGTTGAATGTCAAGATTTAGAACTTACGCTACCCGGTAAACGCAAGGGGTCATGCCAGGAAACCTCATCAGTTACATGCGCGTAGTCCATCGAGTGTATTAAAAAAAAACAATAAACAAGGCTACCCAGCACAAACCTTACATACAATCCACGACTTATTCCGGTGACGCGCAGAATGCAACAATCGGCACCTACGTTCTACGAGTAGAGTGCCTCAATATTATTTTGTGAAACTCCATGACAATTTTGTAGCATATTTGATGTCGACGGCACAGGCTCATAGAAGAAAAAAAAAGGCTATAACAATAACAAATCTGTTAAAACGGAGGTTCGGGCGAGTTGGTTGTTCATGATTGAAAAGGACACAGCGCACCCTCAAAACAAGCACTCTAAAGTTTTCATGCACACAAAAGAAGGAGCTACTTACACAGCGCTGACTGACAACTCTTGGTTATATTACAGTGAGCTAGAATGAGGTAGTGGAAAAATAGCCGGCCTCCAGGTGAGGCGCTTCGTGTAGAACCTACCAGGTAGCGCTGGTGTTCGATTCCGGAGCACTCCTGCCAGCGAAGTTCGCGCCAAGCTTAGCTGTTTTTGATCTTAGCGGTTCATTAGTGTGGCCTATGTATGCTTTATGGGTGTTTCAACGTCTATGAATTAATGTTTAATGCTTACTTGGGCAATGTAGTGAAAACCGGGGTAACCAGTCTTGCATGCTGGCGCGTAGCGGTGTGGATCCGTCTTCTTTCTCTTCGTTTTCACTTGCTTAGCGACAAGACTCGAACCAATGTAATCACAATGCCAAGCCCTTGACATTCACGAAAACAAATCGCGAAAACGACCACAGACACCACAGGAACCATCTGAGAACGTACGCGACGCCATATCCCATGTTACAGTAGCCAAGTCCTCCGGATTTCGACAACAGCGCCACTCGCGGCAGTCTACACTTCTGGCTTCACACAGCCGATGGGTCGGCGCCGACGCTTTTTCCACTCACCCCTATATTCTAGTTCACTGTAGTTATATTTACAATTTTCGTTTTCGTCTTTCTTTGTGAACTAGGGTTCCTATGGCAAAAATTTCCCTTTTCTTCTTCCTTCTTTTTTCTGTGTTTCTGTAATAGGAAGCTAAACCATAAAATTACTGTAAGGCTAAGTACTCCAGTTCTTTTTTGGATAACATTATGGAAGGAGTGCTGACACATCTCTCCTCTTGTCTGGCAATGTTCTCTGCCTCCATAATTTCTCTTGTTAGCTTGTCGTAGTTCCTGCCTAACACTATGCATTTCTCCAGCTGCGCTGAGCAGCCACAGTCTCGACAGTGAATTCCCAGGTGTCCGGAGTTTTTGTTGGTGATGGTGCAGTTGTGCTCACGAAGGCGATCGTTGACGTCACCGTCCGGTCTGTCCTATGTATTGTCGTCCACAGGACAGGGGAAGGAGTAGACCACCTTTTCGGTACACTGTACGAAGTTGTTTTTATGTTTCTTCGTACACCTGACTGTGGTTCCTGTGGGTGTATTTACTCTCTTGCACAAGCAACTTAAGTTTGTTAGGGGCTGAGAAGACGATGTCCAGGTTAGCTCTATTAGCTATTTTCTAGACTGTGGGAAAAGTTGTTAATATATGGAACAATGATCGGTTTCTTTGGCTCTGTCTTTTTCTTTTGTTTAATGTGGTCCCCTTGCTTGATGTCTTTGATGAGTCTTTCGTGCTACTGATGTTAGTAAGGAGGGGGGATAGCCTGTGTATTTCAATCGTGAGACTTGCCCGTCGAAGCTTGCTTCAGCATGGAATGGCAGCATGATTTTTTGTAACTGCGTTGTTGAGACTTAACCGCGCAATGCTCCCGCTTAACAAGCTTAGAGTGCGCCGAGTTGAAAGGTTGCAGAAGCGGCTTTTTCCCCCTGGGTCCCCCTAACAGAAAACATGACTGAACATCTGGGGAGACTTTCCTCTATGGCACTTCCGCATCAACAAACCAAAGAAAGAAATGGCTTCGGGTAACCCAGTGCGCACAATAGGTGACATCCATTTAAGCCGAACTCTGTGCAGCATGTTCTCAGTCTAGGCCCGAAGGATTCGCGGTCGAACCTAAGAAGACGGAAACCAGAGCTACTTTCCATCGTCCGGCAAGTATCAAGACGTGCGCCAGAAACCGAGACTGATCGTTGCACCTCTGTGAAGGAGTGGACATACTTCTTCGGAAAAAGCCATCGGTCTTACTCCTCTACCCATCAATGGCAGCGTAGAAACATACGCTAAAAGAGCACTCACTATATCTTATGCCCGCTGACAAGGAAGGAAGCTTTGTCCTCATGCAGGAGGACACATTTCCGAGAAAAAGGCATTAACAGCGATCGAATCTGTTTTCCGCAGCCACAACGAGACCTCACTGGAAAAAGTAGGAAGCAAAACAATTTTGCCAATCACCATGATTTAAAACAGCTATGCTCCTTTGTTGATCGCAGTAAAGAAGTTGAGCCCACGAATTATTTTTTAGCACAAAAACTCACAAAACTCACTGCCCCCTTAAGAGTCATCATTTGTGAAAAGGGGAACGTGGCAAAAGTCTGTGGCCTTATATTTACAAGAAAGACTGAGCATGCCCGCCTAGTGACGATCCGTGCCGAATCAGAAGCTCCTACGACGTCTCCACCCTTCTTCCATGAGCATCGAGCCACAAAAATCCTGTGTTCTCCACCGATAGTAAGGACCTCTACTATGCCCTGCCCCAAGACCGTCTTCTCCAGTGCATTGATGAGAGCATAGACACTTGTAGGAACTATTGCATTCCAGAATGCATCCGGCATATCCCAAGGATAATTTTTTGAACTTGATTAACCTCTATCTAAAATCCGACGTTCGCTACTTGGGATAGTCACACATACCCTACAAAAGCAGGGAGTCTGCATGGGGATCATGCATTGCCCCTGTCCTTAGCGTACCTCTATCTTGCCCGCCAAGACAGGCAGTTACAGCACACCTTGGATACCTCCAAAGTTATAAAGGTCTTTCCGGTATGTTGACGATTATTTAATCGTGCTTGAAACCAACGATGACGACGCGAGCAAACCATGGTTGCCGACAGTTCTTGACAGCTTTAAAGGCAGCCATGAACCCATTGGACATTACGAACGAAACTTCCAGTTGAACACTCGTTACGATTCTCCTGGATCTGCGACTTTTTATTTTACCTAATCCCTTGTCTGCTGGTCTCTTATGAACCAAGGGGAGAAAAGCCGCTTCTACCTGCTCAACTCGGCGCACTCAAAAGCTTGTTAAGCGGAGCATTGCGCGGTTAAGTCTCAACAACGCAATTACAAAATCATGCTGCCATCTCCATGCAAACAAGCTTTCGACGGGCAAGTCTCACGATTGAAATGCGCAGGCTATCCCAACCTCCTTACTAACATCAGTGGCCGAAAAGACTCATCAAAGACATCGAAGCAAGGGGACCACATTAAACAAAAAAGAAAAAGACAGAGCCAAGAGACCGATCATTGTTCACATATATTCACGAAAACTCTTTCCCTGCGGTCTAAAGAAAATAGCTAATAGAGTTAACCTGGACATCGTCTTCTCAGCCCCTCAACAAACTTCATAGCTTGTGCAAGAGAGTAAATACACCCACAGGAACCACAGTGCCAGGTGCACGAAGAAACATAAAAACAACTTCGTACAGTGTACCGAAAAGGTGGTCTACTCCTTCCCCCTGTCCTGTGGACGACAATACATAGGACAGAGCCGGACGCAGTCGTCAACGATCGCCTTCGTGGCCGCAACGGCAACCGCCACCATCACCACCAGGAAACTCCCGGCCACCTGGGGATTCGCTGTCGAGACTGTGGCTGCTCAGCGCAGCTGAAATGCATAGTGAGCAGGAACTACGACAAAGCTAACAAGAGAAAGTATGGAAGCAGAACGTACGAGTCGAGGAGAGATGTGTCAGCACTCAACTGTATGTTATCCCAAAAAAATTTGGAGTACTGGCCTTACAGTAATTGTCTGGTTTAGCTTCTAATACAAAACACAGAAAAGAAGGAAGAAGAAAAGGAAATTTTTGCCATGAGACCCTAGTTCACAGAAAGACGAAAACGAAATTACGCTGCATCTCAACAAGTTGTCAGTCAGCGCTTCAATAAGCGGCTCCTTCTTTTGTGTGCATGAAAACTTTAGAGTGCTTGTTTTTGAGGTGCGCTGTTTCCTTTTCAACAATAACAAAATGACACTGTGGCACTGACAATTGAAAGAGCTCGTCCCGCTAGGACACACTTCACGTGTTCCAAAGTCAATAAAAGCGTCGAGCTGCGTTTAAAACATCCCCCGCAAGCTCAAAATTTTTGATAATAAAAAAAACACCAGAGAACAAGTGCTTGATGAAAGCTGAGTGGCATAGGAAAAATAATAAGAAGACAGCTTTCAGCCAACATACTTTATTCTTTATGTTTCAAACTTTTTTATTCATTCGAAAAGATGCACACGGAGTCATTTTTATATATGTGACAAAACTGGCATATTTGCAAAAAAAAAAGCATCACCGGAATGTTGGCGAACCTTGAAAACACTCTATGTTTGTTTCGATTGCTATTTGGCTTAGAATCGTCACTTCCTTTAACATATCTGCTATGAAGCAGAGGTTTGGGCCTAAGATATATCGAAGGTTAACATCGTTCAGTGGCAGATAAAAATGCCGTAACAAAAACACTTCCACTTTTACAATGTTGACTAGCGGTACAAAGCGTTCGGTACGATCCAAACACACAAATGTTATTCAGGTTATTTTCCGGTGAAGAGACAAAATTCACGAGCGCTTTCTCATAGGAATGCACAGGAGCACCGTGTAAAAGTAGACTGTTTGCCGTCTGCGCTAATTTGGCTCCCGGAAGTCGCATATAGACACTGGCGCCGATTGTAGCCTCTATCGGTACATTATAATAATTATATGCAACTCCCAGTAAGAAAAAGCAACAATGGGAGCAATTTGAGGTTTGGGTACGTAAAAACTAGTTGGTCAACGAAGAACTTCTCAGACACAACACACAGGGGTCTAGCGGACCGCAAGGAGGCAAAAATCACACCGTCTTCCAAGAATTGGGAACCATGACGGGAGTTCACCCAAAGCTGCGTCTACGTCTCTGCGTGAACATCTAGTATGGCCTGCTCCCGAGACCTCGCGTCCTGCGGCGCTTCGTCTTGTTTTTGAAACGGCCTGCCCGTTGACAAGTTCTCTTGGGAGTTAAGCTGCCTATGTAGCTTTGTGTGCCTTAATGCAACGGCCCTTGCGTTTAGAAGGAAAATTTGCGGGCAATCACCCGCCGCGGGAAAAACACAGGCTCGCCGTTGGTGGAAGAATCATAGGTTCAATTCGCACCAGAACGTATAAAAAAGTCTATGCAAAACGCCATCTCGTTGGCGCGCAAAGACGCGACCACCCTACAGGGGATAAGTAGGACTCGTATCTTTTAAACAAATGTTTACACGCAGACAAAAATTGTCTGCGCAATATTTACGCTTTCAGAGGCAATTTAGGTGTAGGAGGTGGAGGCTGCAGCCCACTAAAACCCATCTCATGCTTACAAGGTGCTTACATTACTCTTAGTGGACAGACAATTGACGTGTGAAAGGTTGGTTGTAAATTTGTATCTCCGTGCCGTAATAGTACTTGAATGGGCTGTGTTTCTATTTGTGAGAAGTAAATCATCTAGACAGAGTCATTATTGTTTTTATATGTATTATGAAATTGCTTCTTACGCTTCGGTGTGAAGCGTTCACAAACATGGCAGCCGGCGTCTGCACAATGCTGAACGAGTGAGCTCGTTGAGCTTTTAAATTTTATGAGTTCGGGTTGTTTTGAGTTAACAGAGGTGTTTAGGGAAAGGTCTCCACAACTGATGTAATTTGCAGCAAGCAACTGCCGCTGTCCGGACGCGTGTTCCTATCGCGGGACTGGTTTAAGTCTACCGTCCCAGATCAACCATTTTGTTCGATCTGGCTCGATATTTTTCTTTCGAAGTGTTGAGGCTGAACAAAAATGCTGGTTCTCGTATTCGTGGCCTTGCTGCTCTGTGAATTGTGCAACCGTCGTGATTGCGAGAATGGTTTCAATACTGAGAGTTACCTACACACGTAAGAATTTGCCAGCCGTTCGGTTTTAGTAAAGCAGGCCTTCGACTCGTTTCAAGTTTGTAGAGGAATGTTCACGTCATTGCCCCTCAAAAGCCAAGTTTTTTTTAAAGATTTGTAATGCACCTGGCATAACAAAGCTACGTTTTACGTCGCGTTTTAACTCAGCTTCTTAACGCTCACCTACCTTCCTAGTAAATGCCATGCAATAAAAAGAAAGAAAAACTTTTGGCCTTTTTATTTTGGTGAAGAAGGAAGACCAGCGAAGTTGTACCTCGTTCCAGCGAAGCTGTACGTCGTCCCATATGTTTCATTTACATCCTCGTATGCTTTCCGCGCTGTTTCTTACATTGAATTCCCACCAACTTGCTTAACTATCCATCTCTTTTAAGATAGCTGGAAAGGTTGTCGCCATCCATAAGCGACGTTGGCAACGACACTGGTTATCTGGTTCTCACCGTCGTTTATAGATGGCGCTAGCAGTCCAGAATTTTGGTGCAGTCTTGTGTTGACATTTGTTTGATACCGGACACGAAACTGGGGAAACTGGCCCTTAACAGCTGCGATGTAACAACACGAAGAGTAAAGCGAGAAAGACCGTATATTAATTTTGGATTTCTTTTTTTAGTTCTCTTGGTCGCGTAATACGCACATTATTAGACGATCACAGACGCATGTGATTGAAGCGTGGCTCGCGAAAAACGGAACGCTAGAACCACGCTTTCATGGTCGCGTCTACTGGACGTTGCAGAAGTTGTTAGACGGCGGATAAATAGCAGACAAACGGAGTCCGGCGTCTTACGGCAATGCAGACGACGACACATGGCTGTGAAATATCAGACGGTGAGGGAGGCTGCCGCTTCTCTGCTCGCACGTCTTGTTGGAGGTGTTAGACTTCCCGACTAGACGCACCGGATGTAACAAAAGTGAGTCACTACGCTCGTTAGCCTGTTCGGTCGAGCAGCCCAGCCAGTCCAGTAGTAATGGGCGGGGCCACTGATCTGTGGGCAGGGCTTAAAGCAAGC
This sequence comes from Ixodes ricinus, assembly GCA_037355805.1. Taxonomy (NCBI): domain Eukaryota; kingdom Metazoa; phylum Arthropoda; class Arachnida; order Ixodida; family Ixodidae; genus Ixodes; species Ixodes ricinus. The sequence goes on along the minus strand of JAZHYW010025229.1, from coordinate 116,873 downwards.
TGTGACATTCATTTAAATTGAGTCTAATGGAATAAATATTGCAAAAAAAAAAGAAATCGCGTGAAAATTATATTAAAAACTGTCTGCCCGAATTATACCCTTTAAAAAAGAACTTTTCGTTTCTTGCAGTGTCCCTTAAACGAAGCAACATATGTGTAACCTTCCTCATTGCGGTGACGGCAACCCTTAAATGAGTCTTTTAGTTTTCGGCTATACAAAGCGGTGAAGCATTTGACAGTATCACGACTCCCCTCTCGTGCGTGATTTTTTGCATGTTATTTTTGTACTATATAGGCATATCGCCTGTAAACATGTTGCTCGTCCTGTCCGGCCAAATATTTGTGGCCTCGTTAGACCAAGCTTTATTGTTTTATTATGGACAATACGCGGTGAGACACGATGTATTTATCATTCGCAATGTGCTTGTACTCCACTCTTTAAAATAAAAACCTTCACCACTCGATCATTACTGTAGGTTAAAGTTGTTTGAAATATCTATCTATATCTCCCTCTTTCTCTCTCTCTCTCTCTCTCTTTCTATATATATATATATATATATATATACATATATTGTGAAGGTTTTTATGAGAGACGTATTTGATGGTGCGATGTGGGAAGACCAGAGGCGATCAAAGGCGGAACAGCCGAATCTCTTACAGCTCCTGTGGCGAAAAACATGCAGCGCGCGCCCCTATTTCCCAAAGTTGTGCGTCGTCGCCGTCGTAACAGTTCCCCCAGGTGGTAGTAGTGCCGGTCATCCGGTACTGCAGGGTCGTTAGGGTTAAGGCGAGTAAGGCTTGATGCGGGAGACGTGTACGATGTCTTGTGGTCTGGGGCGGTGGTAGCGGGGGCGCAGATATTGAAAGCAGCTCGTAATTTACGTCGGAAAGATGACGTATGATGCGATATGGACCGGTGAATTTAGGTAGGAGTTTTTCACAATTTCCAGTCTGGCGAATTGGTGTCTTGAATAAAAAACAAGGTCGCCACTATTATAGGACACTGGAATGTGGGTGTCCGCGTTACGAAGTTGTTGCAGCTGTTGCGATTGCAAAGTTTGTAGCCGGGCGAGTCGACAGGCGTCTTCGGCCCGACAAATGATTTCAGAGGCGAAGGGTTCCAGAGGTGTGTGAATATATGGCAAAATAGTGTCGAGAGTAGTGAGAGGGTGGTGAGCGTAGAGAGAGTAGGGACAACATTCTGTAGTTGTTGGACATGCGGTATTGTAGGCGTAGGTGACGTAAAAAAGGATTTCATCCCAGTTGGTGTGGTTGTCGGCAATGTACATGGACATCATTTTAGCTTAGTGTGTGATTCAGCCGCTCGGTGAGGCCGCTAGCCTGCGGACGATAAGCGCTTGTCACTTGATGAATTGTACTGACGAGCCTGAGGACCTCGTTCAGAAGTTTTGCAATGAAGGGGGTGCCACGGTCGCTGGTAATGGACTGCGGAGTGCCATGGCGTAGTAGAATGGAAGTGAGGAAAATGTTCGCAACTTTTCTTGCGGTAGCCTCAGGAACCGATTTGGTTTCTGCATAGCGGGTCATGTAGTCAATAGCTACGATGATCCACCGGTTCTTACTGGTGGAGTCGGGAAATACGCCCAAGAAATCAATTCCGACTTCTGAAAGGGATGATGTGGTGGGGAGATGGAGTGCAGTGTACAAGATAGTTTTGTCATTGGACTCTACCTGGTTTGGTATTGGTGACAAGAACGGACATATTTGTTGATGGCACGGTACATTCCGGTTAAGAAGTAGCTGGTTCGGGTTCGAAAGTACGTTTTAGAGAAGCCTAGATGTCTGGCCGTTGGGTCGTCGTGATTTGCACGAATAACATCTTTTTGCAGCTCTCGTGAAATGACAAGAAGCCAAGGACGTCCTTCCGGTTCGTAATTTTGTCTGAATCGGGTGCCGTTTTGAAGGGCGAACAAGCGCGCTGAGCGTACTGTGCTCTGTGAGACATGTAGGGTTACCCCAAGAAGGTAATCAATTATCGGTTTTAGGTAAGGATCAGACGCCCGAGCTGCGGAAATGTCAACTGGTGTCAGAGGTGCTGTCGTGAGCAAGTTTTTGTGTCTTGATGAGGAGCGACGAGCGGATGAGTGCATCGAGACAAGCCATCGGCATCGAGGTGTTTGTTTTCTAGGTTTGTAGAGGTCGGTGAAGCTATAATCTTGTAGCTTGAGGAACCATCGCCCAAGGCGTCCTGGCTGGCGAGCCAGCAGAGTGCGTGGTGATCGGTCACTATGTGAAAGTGAATGCCGTAGACATAGGGGCAAAATTTTGACACAGCCCATACAACAGCCAAGCATTCGCGTTCAGTTATTGTTTAATTCCGTTCACATTGGGTAAGAGTGCGACTCGCGTAGGCAATAACATGTTGGTTGTTTGGAAATTTTTGAGCCAAGACGGCACCGATACCATGTCCACTGGCGTCTGTACGTATTTCGGTTTCGGCTCCTTCAGTAAAGTGGCCAAGAATGGGACTGTTCGTCAAGGCTGATTTAAGGGATTCAAAAGATTGGCGTTGAAGTGGGCCCCATTTGAATGGAGCGTTATTGCGAAAGAGTTAATTTAGAGGTACCGCGACGTGAGCAAAGCCAGGCATGAACTTTCGGAAGTATGTGCATAGTCCAAGAAAAGCACGGACGTCTTTTTGAACTTGCGGAACAGGAAATTCAGAAACGGCTCCGAGTTTGTCGGGGTCTGAGCTGATGCCATCGGCACTGACTACCAGCAGAACGTACATTTCTTCGAGTTTAATTGGAAGTACGGAGCAAAAACAACCAAGAACTTGCCTCAACCGGTGTAAATGTTGATCAAGTGTGGTTGAGAAAACGATGACGTCGTCGAGGTAGCATAGACATTTATCACAGGTGAGGCCGCGGAGAAATGTATCCATCGTCCTTTCGAAGGTCGCTTGGGCATTGCACAGACCAAACGGAATTACGTTGAACTGGTAAAGACCGTCAGGTGTGACGAACGCTGTTTTAGGTCTGTCAGCATCAGCGACTGGTATTTGCCGGTAGCCGGTCCGGAGATCCATCGATGAAAAGAAGGACGACCCTTGGAGGGCGTCTAGGGTGTCGTCGATCCTGGGCAGCGGGTAGACATCTTTCCAGGTTACTTTATTCAGACGGCGGTAGTCTACACAGAAGCGCCAGGACCCATCCTTCTTTTTTACGAGGACAACGGGTGACGACCAAGGGCTAAAGGAAGGCTGGATGACTTCCTTCTCCAACATTTCGGTTACGTGCTGTTGGATGAATTTGCGCTCTGTGGGTGAAATTGGGTATGGTCTGCTTCTAAGTGGGCATGCCTCTCCAGTGTCAATGTGATGATGGACAACGCATGCTTGAGCAAGGGCTTGGCTGCTGAGGTCAAATAAATCAGGATAAGCTTTTAAGCAGGGTGACTAAACGATGTTGGTCCTCGGGAGGCAAATTAACGTCCACCATCCTTGTAAAGTTGTCACTCATATGGCGCGGACACCGTTGTGGTCTGTGGGGATACTTCGGGCAGGCGTTCGAAGGGTTGCTTTGTTATGCGGGCGCGTTGAAGCTGCTTGTACTTCTTGCACTTTGTAATGATGTGCTGAACAGTGGGAGGTGATTTTGGAGCTACGATTGAGAATAACTCATCGGATAGCCCTTCGAGCAAATGTCGGATTTCGTCTTCTTCGGTCATGTTAGTGTCGACGCGCCGACACAGGCGAAGGACGCCCTCAATGTAGGACGTGGAGGACTCGGTTGTAGTTTGGTACCTTCGGGCAAGTTTATCTTTCGCCTCTTGTTTGCGGCGTTCCGGTTTGCCAAATAGTTCCGCGAAAGCCGATTGGAATCCGTCACAGGAATTTATCTCTTCTTCGTGATGATCAAACCATTGCAGTGTGGTATCCTTCAAGAAGAAAACCACATTCGCGAGCTTGAGAGTATCATGCCACCTGTTATGTAGGCTAGCCCGGTCGTCACTTCTTAGCCAGTCATTGACATCGGCCTCGGGTGCTCCGGTGAAAACCGGTGGATCTTGCTGACGGTTCTTGATGGGCGGTGCAGCGGGTGGTCGTTGTCCGTTGGCATTGCCCGCCTCGTCCGGCATTGCGTTGTGCGTTGAACGTCCGCTGCGAAGCTCCAGGGCCGATTGCGATAGCACAGGAACCGAGAGGTTGGGAATCGTCCGCACCTCCACTACTTGTGAGGGTGTTTGTGAGAGACGTACTTGATGGCGCGATGTGGGAAGACCAAAGGCGATCAAAGGCGGAACAGCCGAATCGCTCCCAGCTCGTGCGGCGAAAAACATGCAGCGCGCGTCCCTATTTCCCAAAGTTGTGCGTCGTCGTCTTCGTAACAATATATATATATATATATATATATATATATATATATATATATATATATATATATATATATATATATATATATATATATATATATATACTGGAAAAAAAAACCTTAGAGAAAACAGCAACAACGGGCGATTTATTCTTCGGCGTTTCGGCCGGAGTCCGGCCTTCGTCGGGAAGAACTTTTACAGATGAACGCGTGTGATATTTATACAATGCTACGGTTTAGTCCAAGTTTCAAAAACGGCGGGATGACGGTTGGAGTTTCCAAAGAAGCGTAGGAAGAGTTCCAGATGGGCAAACGTTTTTACAATGCTACGGTCGAGTCCGAATTTCGGAGGGATGACGGTTGGTGCTTTCGTGAGAGGGAAGCGTAGGGCAGTTCGTATCCGGGTGAAGAAGCTTGACGGCCGATGACGGCCGAGGCCAAGTTTCAAGCACGGTGGGATGACGGTTGTAGCTTCTTGAGAGGGGGCGCAGGGTGACTTTGTGTCCGCGCGGGCAGGGGTGACTTGAATGAGAGCGTACAATAAACGAAAGTTACATGTGGAAACTAAAGTGCTGTCTCCAAAAAAAAAAGACCTGCACGGTTATTTGTAATGTTTCGTGGGGCATGCATGAGTCAGCCCTGGAAGGGAACAACGTTAAACGTAGAAATAAAAGGAAAGAAAGTGAATATCAAAACCTGGAAATAAAGAGAAAAGTTGATGTTCCAGTTCCGGCCACAAACACACTACCACTGCTAACAATAAGGTCTGGGACCTTAAAAATGTCCCCTCATCGCTGTTGCTATTCATCTGTTAGGATTGTAATCGATGCCAGAGTACCGGGGCTTTCATTTATTTCTTGTTTAATTGCGTTGAATCGGTAAATTAGGTAGGATTCACGCTGTTCACGTTCGCAATTTGATTTAAATTCAGATTCCGGGAGCTTCACTGAGAATTTATCAAACGAGTGTTTCGGGAGAGCGAGATGTTTGGATAGAGGCAGTGTCGGAAGATTTATGGCGTGAGATTTGTGATTATTAAAGCGCAGTCTAAATGCCGTTCTAGTCTGCCCTATGCATTGCATTTTACATACCGTACACTCGAATAAGTACACGACATTCGACGATGCACATGTTAATTGCCCTTTAATTTTGATAAAGAACTGCGAGTGCGTGCTGCTGGCCGTCTTTGTGTGCTGCATCTGCTTACAGATCAGACATCCTGGGTGCATGCAAGGCCTACATTCGTTAGGTGGTGGCGATGAATTTATACGAGAATTTACTAGGCCGTTTTTGAGGTTACGCGATCGTCTGTGGACTACCCCAGGAGCGGATGGAAACGCGAGTTTAAGGCGCTCGCTTTGTTCGACAATGTTATAATGTCGTCTTAAGATAGTATTTAGATTAGGATGGTTCATGCTGTAAGTTAGATGGGATACGGTCCATTCGTCATATGCGCAGTCGTCACAGGACGATTGGTTACAGTGGAGCATTCGTCATAGGATGACTCGTCACGCGGGCAACTGGTCCCACAATAGTTTGTCCCCAAGAAAATATATTGTTTTATTCGGTTCGGTTTACAAATTGGGTCACCTCTTATTTAGATAGTAATAACCCCTGGAGAAGAGATTTATTATCGTCATTCTTTTCCAGCTCGCTTGTATCTTTACAATAATTGCAATATTATCTTAACTTAGCATGCATTTCGCTTGTCAATGACGAATAATTTGTAACAAGCGTTTTAGTGTCTGGTTGGGTCCCGAACAACGAATGCTGGTTCGGCAGGGAAAAGTGGGTCACCTATTACCTTAGCATGTATTTCGCTTCTCAAGAGCAAAGCAATTTTTGCCAACGTTTTAGCTTCTGGTTCCGTCCTCAACGGTGAGTGCGGAGGCCATTAAAGAGCGACTATCTTTTTAACTCGGACTGCATTGGAAATGATGGAGGTGATCGCAATAGAGAGACGGGGAGCGCTGCTGTTTCGCGAGGGGTCCTCGTACACATGCAGCAGAAAAAATAATGATACTTCTTATTGGATTTGTCACAGAAGAGGCATATGCAAGGCAGAAGTAACAACTGATTTGGCTGCCAGTCGGATAATTGCTTGTTCAAGCCAGCAAAGGCATGGGGCCCAAGTGAGGTGAACCTGCTGAAGACTCATCATATCATGATAAGAAAAGTGGTTGAGTGCCGAAAAACTTCCTATGTTGAGTATTGTGAGATTTGCTTTTCTAACCATTGGTTTATGTCACAGTGGGAAGTCGTGAAACTCCTCATCAGGGAATGTGCACGTTGCTGAGATTTACAATTTACTATCGTCCACTGCACAATCGATGAGACCAGTTGCCCGCGTGAGGAGTCATTTTGCGACGAATGTCCCTAAGTGACGAATCGTCCTGTGACCAATCGTCCTATGACGAGTGCGCATGTGACGAATCATCTTCATCCCCTATTCCGGATATGATTGCGCACCCTGGGTTACCAGGTTTGGGAATCTTATGGAGCATGTAGAAGCGGCTCGGGGAAGGCTGTACCGGTTTCATTAATTTATGTTCATTAGCGGTTATTCTCCCCTCGTCTAGGATATCCTTAAGGACCGAGGTCACAATCTGGGTGTGGTGCACCGTAGGGTCATCTGCAAGAGTTGCATTAAACTTTGGGTCATTTGGTTGGCGGTATCCTTCTCGGATGTATTCAGAAGTGCTAAGAATCACAATTGCTCCTCCGCTATCGGCTGGTTTTATTGTTATGTCTGTCCTATTGCTCAAGGTTTTTAAGCTATCCCTTTCGGATTTAGTAAGGTTATTCAGTTTTCCCGCCTGCCTGCGATATTCCCGCATAATGTATTTTTGCACAGCGGCTATGCAGAAGTTAAGACAATCATTACGGTTAGCCTTTGGCGTCCAGTGGCTCGTTGCACGCTGCTGAGAGGTTTTGCAGCTAGACCGTCTGTCCAAAAGTATTCCCGCATTTTTAAATTTCGAGCAAAGTTGTCGAGGTTGCGTAGTAATTGAAATTCGTCAACAAAACCTGTGGCGAAACAGAAGTTCAATCCTCTCGAAAGGAGTTTGTCCTCTTCTGTTGATATAGTTACTCCAGATAGATTAACAATAGTAGTGCCACAAGGGGCACTAGTGCTTAACCTATCGTCTGTTATGCTAATGGCCGATTGAGTATGTTCGCTGTAGGTAAATATGTCGTAAGCTGAGGTAAAACAGGGTTAGGAAACTTATCGCGCTGTAGCTTACGTAGCTTGATTGTTTCGAGCTTATGGCGTTTCTTTTTATCGAATTCAGATAGGGCGCTAATTTCGGATGTCGATAAGGGGCCATTTGAACGGAGAAGTGTAGCGGTCGCGGCAGTTAACTGTTTTACTTGTTTGTCACTATGATGAATCGCTATTTGGACCAGTTTAGGGAAAGACTCGAGGAGAACCTGTTGCCATTCCGATCGGTCATGTTGTCGAGGTTTGTGAAGGCAGGAGGAAGGGAAAGCGGCATGCCCTTCGGGGTAATGCCTGCGTTAAGGTACACTAGCAAGGTTGATTTATGAAGTTCGTGCCTAATGCGTTTATCTGAGAGCTTTCGTACTTTAAGAAATGTGGTACTGTAGTTTGGAGCGGTGGAACTGGACTCACCGAACTGTCGTCAATCTTCTTTCGGGCGCGGGGAGCTCTCCGCGGCGGGCTTTCGCAGGTTGAAGCACTGTCTTGGGGTACTTCTCGACTGCTGTGGGCGTCGCTCGGGCGCCACACTCTCGACAGGTATCGGGTACTCATCGACGTAGTCGACACTCTCGATGGCTGCCGGGCACGGTGATCCCGGGATCCGCACAGGGGCAGCTGGGTTCTCTGAACTGGCGTTGTGGGACCTGGGACTCTCGGGTGCCTTTGTTCTTCTGATAGGGCCATCCTGTACAGTTGGCGGTGGCGGCGGCGCGGATCTCCGATGACCACCCTGGCGACTTCGCACTTTTTCCACGTTGCAAAATAGACTTCAAGTTTGCCGCGAGGAGGGCGACTTCCGTGAAGCTCGGGTGCAGCCCGTCAGCCGCCAGGACTCGGAGGCGGCAGCGACGTGAAGTCGTGGTCCAGGAAGGTCACCTTGCTTGGCTTCCTGCAGTAGTCCTTGACTGTGTTGTTGAATTTCCAGCCTTCGGTGTTGAACCAGTGGACGAAGCGCTGGTTCGACAGATCCAGGCGTCGATTGGTGTGCCGAGGCAACACAGGGGACACAACAAGCCTCTGGAGCTCCGGACGTGCTGTGGTGGAAGTTCGCTTCAATCCCGGAGACACATGGTCTCCGAGATTGAAGCGCCGACACGGCGAAGGTAGTACCGGGTAGCGTCCACGCGTTGCTGATCTTGAATTCGGAGTCGGGCGAGCTGGCGGACTTCTTCGGCTCGTTGAACAACGACCTGGGCGTCGGAGATAACATCATCAGCTGGTTCTTGGGGTAGCATCGCGTCGAGCATGGGCGTTACGTTTCTGCCATGCACCAGTTGAAACGGGGTTACTCCTGTGGTCTCTTGCACCGCCGTGTTGCAAGAAAACGTGACGTAGGGTAACACCTCGTCCTAAGTCTTGTGCTCTACATGGACATACATAGAGATCATGTCGGCGATAGTTTTGTTTAATCGTTCTGTTAGTTCATTTTTCTGTGGGTGGTACGCAGTGGTTCGAAGGTGGCTGGTGCTACTGTGACGAAGAATTGCTGGTGTCAGCTCAGCCATGAACGATGATCCACGGTCCGTTAAGATAATTGGGAGGCGCCGTGTCGGAGGACAATAGACTCGATGAAAAACTTGGGGACTTCAACAGCGGTTCCTGATGGAAGGGCTTTCGCTTCGGCATATCGCGTGAGATGATCTGTGGCGACTATTATCCGGCGGTTTCCCAGTATGGCGGCGGAAGAGGGCCAAGTAAATCCATTCCGATCTGCTGGAACGGCGTGGACGGAGGAACAATCGGATGCAGAAGCCCTGACGGCTTCGCCGGTTGTTTCTTCCGTCGATGACACTCGTGGCATGATCGCGAGTAGAGGTGAATCGTCTTCGTTAGATTAGGCCAGTAGTATGTTTCCCGAATCCTGGCGAGCGCCCTGCTGTAGCCAAAGTGCCCAGCAGTTGGGTCGCCGTGGCAGGCTTGGAAGATCTCTTCTCTAAGGTCGGCAGTAATTGCCAGCAAACATGGCGAGTTCTTGTCGCCGAAGTTCTTCTAAAGTACACCTTGTCGGAGTACGAATTTCTGCAGGGCTCTCAAGAAGACACGGGGGATAATACCCCCTCGTCCTTCGAGGTGCCCGATTAGCGCGCGAAACAGGATCGTCTCATTCACGTCCCGCCATGTCGTCGGTGTTCACCGCGCCTAGGAAGCACTCATCGTCATCGTCGTCGCTACTACCTGGAGATGTCTCGAAAGGGGCTCTGGACTGGCAGTTCGCGTCGCTGTGCTTCCGGCGTGACATGTAGACCACAGTCATGTTGAACTCCTGCAGTCGGAGGCTCCATCGAGCGAAACGCCCAGATGGGTCCTTTAGATTCGCAAGCCAGCAGAGCGAGTGGTGGTTCGTGACAACGCGGAAAGGGTTCCCTTATAAGTACGGGCGAAACTTCGTGATTGCACAGACTACCGCAAGACAATTCTTTTCAGTCATGGAGTAATTACTATCCGCTTCGGACAGTTTCCGACTTGCGTAGGCTATGACTCGCTCGGTGCCTTCTTGCACTTGAACGAGCTCCGCGCCAAGTCCTTCGTTACTTGTGTCTGAATAAATCTCAGTTTCAGCATCTTGATCGAAGTGTCTAAGAACCGGAAGAGTCTGAATTCGTTGCCTTGATTCGTCGATTGCGTGCTGCTGCTCTTCGGCCCATTCGCACTTATCGGCGTCCTTCGTGAGTATTATGAGCGATGCGGAAATCCTTGCGAAATACCGAATGAAGCGTCGATGGTAGGCACAAAATCCAAGGAATCTTCGCACAGCCTTTTTGTCTGAAGGCGCTGGAAATGCCGCAACGGCGCGAGTCTTATCGGGGTCCGGCCGGACGCCGTCGTTACTAACCACGTGGCCTAGGAACTTCAGTTCGTCATGGGCGAACCGGCACTTGGACGGCTTAAGGGTGAGTCCAGCCGTCTCTATGGCTTGGAGCACAGCTCGGAGTCGTCGCATGTGCTCGTCGAAGTCACTTGAAAACACTACGACAACATCAAATTAGACTAGACAGCTCTGCCACTTCAGTCGAGCAATTATGGTGTCTATGACACCTTGGAAAGTTGCTGGAGCACAATGTCGAGCTTCGCTGGCGGCGTAATGTCTCGTGGAGGTGGCGATGGGTCTTCAGCAGTCGCGGCGATTTCGGCTGAATTCTGAAGTTCCTCGACGTGGCCCACAGCGGCGCCTTTCATGAGGTGTTGCGTTTCTTGTCAAAAGTTCGTCACAAGGACCACGGTGCGCCCATCGTGAAGTTCAATCTCTCCTCTTGCGACGCCTATTCCTCTTCCCGGGAGTAATTGAAGGTTGTCTTCCAGAACAACTTTGCCGCAGATAGCTGCATCGGTCATGAAGGGTACGATAACACGTATTCGCGGCGGCATGTTCACGTGGTCGGCAGCGACTCGGACGGCGGCTGCCTCTGCTTAGGGATTCTCTGAGGGCGGAACAGGCGTCCGCAGCGTCAATCTGTTCTCACGGAGGTCGATGACGGCGCCCTATTCACAAAGAAAGTCTATGCCAAGAATGACGTCTCTGGAACAGTCTTGTAGAACGAAGAATTTCACAGGACATGGTTCGCCGTGAATTTCGACGCGAGCTGTGCATCTTCCGACAGGCGTAATAAGGTGTCCTCCGGCGGTTCGAATTTGTGGTCCTCCCCAGGGCGTCGTATCGTTTCGCAAGCGGCGAGAGAGCCTCCCATTCAAGACTGAGTAGTCTGCTTCACTGTCCACGAGTGCAGATGCCTCGTGGCCGTCGATAACAACTTTTAGGTTGTTGGGCACCATTGCAGGAGCGTCGTTGCTATGCGTCGCGTCGAAGGGTGGGAGCACACCGGCGTTCTTGGAGGCTCTTTACTTTGGTCGCCTTTGGCAACGCCACATCCAGGCGTTGCCGCACTTAGTTTTCTCGGCGACGCAGAGGAGACAAGCCCTCTCGGCGGGTCGTGACGCTGGAGACGCTGAACGTTGTGGCGATGGTGAGCGAGATTCATGGCGGAAAAACGGCACTGAAGAGACCGAGCGTCGGAGGCACTCCTCTATGTCGGGAGGGCGTTGGCCGTACCTCGGGCGTGGGTCGTTCGGGTGGAAACCCCGCAGCCCAAGTCGACGGTAGGGGCAGCTGTGGTAGATGTGGTCGGCTCTCCGCAGTGGCAGCAGAGCGGGCGTCGGTCGGCCGTTCGCCACACGTCGGCCTCACTCGTCCAGGGTCGCTCCGGGCGGACGTACTGGGCTTGCTCCTCCTGACGCATAGGATACCGCGACGTTTGGGTGTCTCTTCGAGCTAACGCCGGGGCCTGGAGGGGAACTTGCGGTGGCCGTCGGGTCACTGCGACGTAGCTCAACGTCGGTTCTTCTGGCGTCGTCATGTTGATGGAAATTTCAGGTTGCACCACCCGTTTGACTTACTCGCCCACAACCTTGGCGATGGAGAGTGTCGCTGGACGACTCGAGGCTGGCAGCAACCTGCTGGGTTCCCCCGGACGACGTCCCGGATAATTTCGCGGACGTCCGGGCTCACAGGGGGGCGGGGGGGGGGCTTCGCCGCTAAACAGGGTGGATGCAACGGCGCAAGAATGTCGTTGGTGGTGAGAAGCGCGCGTTTGGAGGGCACGCTCGATGTTGGACGCCGCATGACGAAGGCTTAAACGGTTGTCGGCGGGTCGCGAACGAGGCCTCTGAAGATGTCATCCCTTACACCTCGCTTCAGGATCTGCAACATATTTTCGTCGGTGGCTTGAGGGTCGGCGCGAGCCACCAGGTGCAGAACATCCTTGACGAAAGTGATGATGGTCTCGTTTGCGCCCTGGGTCCTCATTCGAAGAAGGTCCTCGGCCCTCTCCCGTCGATACTGGTTGATGAAAGTCCGTCTCAGCTCATTCTCGCAGGCGGTCCACGAGGTCAACGAAGTCTCGCGATTTTCGAAACGGTGCCTTGCCGATCCTTCGAGCGCGAAGTAGAGATTCTGCAGGCGCTGTTCGTCCGTCCATCGGTTGTACTGGGTCACTCACTCGTACTGTTTTAGCCAGTCCTCGATGTCTTCATAATGCTCACCATGGAAGCACGCGGGCGTATGGGCAGCGACGGGCAGGACAACGACGGGTGTAGTGATCATCGTCGCGGTCTTCTTTGTTTGGTTTCTGAGGCAGGCGTCCGAGTTCCGGAGGTTGGTTCCTGGCACGGCAGCTTGCTCGGGCGTTGGCGTCTTCTGCGAAGGGTAGCCTTCGGAGGTTGAGCACCTAACTTGGCCGGGATGTCTTCGTAGGTATTCTCTCCACGTGCATAGATAGCGATACACAGCACCTCCAACAAAATGTCATAATGACAATTGATGAGGCTGTGGTAACTGAAGGAACTAAACGTTTAATGCGGCGAACTTGTGCCCAAATAAAAAAAGAAAACAGAAGATAAGAGTAGACCGTCGCGGGCGTCGTCGACGGCGTAACAGCAGGATCGTACGCTAGGGCGAGACTGAGTCCGCCTCGGCACGCCTTTTGTACGCGCGTGGGATTCTGGAGCAATCGGCGTAGAAACGTTGGGCACGCAGAACATTCGGACCTCGAACAAGCAATAGATTTTTGAATTTATCAGAACACGAAATCACAAAAATAAATAAAAGACACGTCGCTCCCAGGAATCGAATCCTGACACTTCGCGTGGGAGGCTGACACGATAACCGTTAGGCACGGCCGCGCTGCCAACTTGGCCAGCTGTGCGCGCGGCAACATATATATGTATTTATATATATATATGGCATCTTGGGGCTAAGTAGGCTGTAGGCGTATTTTTATAAAATTAGAAGCCACCGAGGGTCAAACAAACTTGGAAGGTTTAATTCAACATGTATAAGTTACACAGAAACCGCAACGTTTCGAAGGGGGACCCTTCTTCCTCAAGCTTGACTTGAAAAGTGAGACCTCAAATGTCGAGCGAAATACCGCAGAAGCAAGAAAAACAAAAAAAGCAAAATATACAAGAAATACAAAGAATATAACTATATATATATATATATATAATATATATATATATATATATATATATATATATAATATATATATATATATATATGTATATATATATATATATTGGATGTTTTTACTTATTCTTTCAGATTTGTTTAATAAAAGCTGTGAAAGCTACACTTATGCGGTTTGTGCAGTTGAGTTATACGGCCAAAAAGACATAGCATAGGGAGATAGTCGCAAATATCAGTCGGCGAACTAAGTAAAATTTGTGAATTAAGTTTTCGAATTTTAGAAATTAGACATATTGTACCCATTAGAAACTTGCTGAGCATCATCAAAAACCAACAAACTTTTTTAGAAGGATATAATGCCGGGGCAGCATTTTACGGTGTTCTGTAAAAACGCTCCATTTGGTCGCGTTACTAGATTTCGGCTTTTTATCGGAGCGCATCTACGCGCTCACAGTCCTGCTTCCCAGTGGCTGTGACGCGCAACAAACATCCGCCCGACTTCACCCCATTCTACGAGGAGAGGAGAGGGGTGGCTTCGCGCCGCGATCGCAGGGGAGCAGGACCGCGGGTGCAAAGATGCGCTCCGGTAAGAAACCGAATAAAGAAACGTGTTTAATGCTAGACAGGTGTTAAAACATTTTAAAAATAGTTGATTTAGTGGTTTTCGATGATGCTCAGCAAGTTTCTGATTGAAACTATATGCCTACTTGCATTATTTTAAAAGTTAGTTAACACCTTTATACTTAATTAGACAACTTATAGTTGCGACTATCTCCCTAAACTCTGTGCTCTTGGCAGTATAACTCACCTGCACAAACAGCATCAGTGTAGCTTTCACGGTTTTGTAAACAGACCTGAAAAGAATCAGCATGAACCATCCTTTGGAATGATTATCTACGTTAATGCGAATAGCATCAAACGGTGCGAGTTATGCGCGTTCGTCAGGTGGCAGCACCTCCTTCGTTTCAGCTTGGATCCAGACGCAGCCGATCCTACAAGCGCGAGCTCAGGGCATCCAGCGTCCCTGCCAAGCACGCGCCCTCGTACAGTACAGGCAGTGTTCAGGGCCACACGCTGTGCATGAGCATCGACTGCGTCTGGACGAACCTGAAACGAAGTATAGATACGCCAGCCATCTTGAGGCGATTCTAATTGCATGACACTTTCACAGCCCTGCGCACGATCTCCGCACCCCAGCAGTGCGGTTGGTCACATAGGAAGGCGAGCAAGCACGCGCCATACAGCACAAACACTCAAAATGGTACCGACAGACTTTCTGGCGTCTCAGCTAGTCTCAACCAACGGTACTCTAAACGGTTGTTTACATGCTATACATGCAGGACGCGCTTTATAGCGCTGTCACAGCTACCGGTGCGTGCGTATCCATGCACGAGGCATCATTCAGCTCTCGTGAGGGTGAGCACGACGCTACATCACCCTCTCCCGACGCGCGGGAGAGGGTGAGCTAGGGGCCGTGCTAAGCCTCACGAGGCAGAATAACCCTCGTGCACGGAACGCGCGCGATGGTAAGATATAAACAGGTGTTTAGAGTGCGTTGAATGACTGCCTTCATAGCATCTGTGGTTAGCGGCGTGCGTGCTGCGATCAAAGGGTCAGACGGTTCGAATCACACAGGCGCACGGTCTTTTTATGTTTATTTATCGACCCGCGGCGTACAGACGGTTAGATAGCCAGATAGATATATAGATAGATAGATAGATAGATACATAGACGACAACAGTGCGTACAAGTATCCAACAGAATGCTATTCGCATTAATAAGTAAACAGCACCTTGTACATACATACATACATACATACATACATACATGCATACATGCATACATACATACATACATACATACATACATACATACATACATACATACATACTGAATAGGCATTAATGAAACGCAAATGAAAAACTTTTCCCGGCCGGGGTTGGACTTGGGACTAAGCAATACCCAGCCTGATATTGCACCGACCGTTCTAAGCAGGGCTAATCCGTTTTGATAGGCAACGATTTACTTATGAAGTCAAACACTTACACTAGTTTAAATATACTGAATAAGACCGGGGCACGCAGAATGTGTTGAGCTACCTTTCACATAAAATTGTTACCGCTGCAAAGACCAGCACTTGCGACACGTATACATACATTGCCAACAATATGCAGAATGCTTGGAAACTTTAGCAACATGTCTATAGTCAGCAAGATGAATCTATTGTATTTTTTAAATAAGCAACATATGCACTAACAGTGGCTGAATATGTTGCTTTAACAGATTCTGAACCGAATCGGACAACACAATCCCAGAGTGAGCCAGAATCCGAGGTTTCTGGCTCAGTTGGAAGTCGACCTGCTTACCCAGTGGCCGACGTTCCTGTCAGGTCAACGGAAACATCTGTGATATCACCAACCAGTACCTCTCAAATCGTGACAATCACAAGACAGTCGACCTCAACTGAAACTCCAACAACATCAGGAGTAGCAATGATACATAGTACCATCAGTGTCATTGCAAGTGGAACATCTGCTATAACAACACGCAGAACATCAACAACCATGACAACCAAGATGTCAATCACCACGACCTCCGTGCCAACAACAACAAAAAGTGAGTAAAATGACACAGTCACTCGAATTTGATTTCCGCTCCGCTGGAAATGGATTTCCGCGTGGATTGCTTTACCGGAAAAACGAAAGTTCTCAGAAAAGCTGAGTAATACCGTATTCTTACGGCCAGCAGAAAGGAACCTACAAGATAGCTTCCTTTGCTATTGGCGAAGCAGTGTGCGCTCTTGGGTTGCGAGCGCCCCCAGGCGTGGAGGATCGCGAACTTATTTGCGTACGACCATGAAGTTCCCTTAGCGGAATGTGCCTTTTTGAATGTATGAATGGAACTCGTATTGAGCAAGGCGGCGCTCACCATCTGTTCCAACCACGAGGGTCAAAGCTCGACGGTTCTACTTTGTGTGACAAAACAGCTAGAGGGCCCTGAACGTGCATGTCATGTTGACTCAGTTTTCGAAATATGGGAACCTTTTACCAACGATGTTCCCTTTGCATTTAGCGTTTTATTGTCCCGCTGTCGTGGCATTACGATTTGATTTAGTCTTAAGCTTCTGTGAGCCATGGCCTCGCATCAACGTCTGCATAAAATATATATTTACACATCTGTTTTTTTCTTTCGAGTACGTCTTTGTGAGTCCTTCGTTTTCCACGCACGGGGCACTGTACTGAAATGAGATCAATTTATATACTGCTTCCCTGTCTTTCATGACACTTAATCAACCAATCAAACCTTTCACTTTTTTTCTTAACACTCGCAAACGGACCTTCTCTCTCTTGGCACAACGGTACTTTCAAAGTTAGTGAGCAATTTTCTCGGAATCGCTACCCAAACGTAATGAATTATATTAGCAGATTACCAGCCTAAAAGATATAATCTTTTTTGGTAATAATTACCGGAAACAATATTTCAATTACGACAATTTCGTAAGAGTGTTTTCATTACAGCCCCTTTTTAACCCGGGTGGCGGCAAATGTGAGCGTCCAGGTCTTTTCCTTGAGGTCGGTCGAGGTCGGGGGGGGGGGGGGCGTGTTATATTAATACATATCATGTGTGTTTGTTATATAGGCAGCGGTAAGTGGGCCCTAAAGTAACCGAGTCCTGGGAAAGCAGTTTCCAAGCTCGGGAACGGACGCCATTTTGGTTCATGGAGTGAGCAATTTCTCCTTGACCTCCCCATTCTTTTTGATCCAATCGAATTTAGCTGAAAACGGGAAGCTTTATAGAAACAGTTCCAGTATACAGAACTTTTGCTATCTACACACCTGTGAAACAGGCGTACATCTTCGTACCGCTAACACAAGCAGCGTCGGTGTTTGGATACATTAAAACAAACAAAAACTTTCAGGCTCCTTGAAATGCGTAAGGACAACAGTGTATTTGTAAAACATATGGGGACGTAAGCGTGGTTAATATGTTGATTACATGCACGGTGACAAAGACGCTATTATTGGGGCAACTTGTTGAGAATGACCCTTTCGAAGCTTCAAAAATTTGAATGAAACAAAATGGTGATTGCCAAGGTAAATAAAACGGATTTCTTTCATCTTGCGATGTTTTGTCATTTCAATGTTAGTATCTGTTTGTATTCCGGCTAGCACGCACGAAAGACATTGACGCTACTATGCCAGGATCCAGTGACTTCAGCTCGCGCGATCGATATCTGAAAATAACTAAGCATTCTATTGCCGGTGTGATTCATTCTTGTGGCCATTGGCTGTACAGTACGCTCTCCGAACGAGGAAAACGATAATCCACAGCAGACTTCTTGCTCCAGCAGCATCCTTGTACGCAAAAATGGCAACGGCTGCACACCCATTTGCTTTGAGCTAAAGTGAGGGCGCTATACACGTGGACTGCTTTCTGGGGTATTGAGTGACGAGTGCGCTTAGAGAACTTTGATGGTTGTTCAAGATGCGGGAGCGCACGTGCGCCCAAAACTTTAGCGGCATAACAACAGAAGGTTGTCACAAAGTATAGCACCTCTTAACGCAAGCGTAGCAGCCTTTCTTCAACAAGGACAATTCGTTGGAACTTGGGGACTACTTTTCACGCCTGGCTGTGTAAGGAAGTTAAACTCACAAGTCACATATGCTTTTCATTCGCTTCACATTAGCAGCTTATTAACATCCAGGATTGTTGGTCTGGCACTTGTGTGTCTGTGATGTTGGACTGCTCCGTTTTCGGTTACCTTTACAGTTCACAAGCATTTGAAAATTCACTTCATAGCTTCATACCTTTCATTTAGTTTTTGTACTTCCAGTTGCAGCAAGGACGATTAACAAGAGGCCCATCTTATGCATGCTCAGCAACAACATCAAGCCTGACCTCAGCGATGGCGTTTGTGAAATAATATTTTACGACATTTTCTACACCCAAGGAAAGGGAACGTTTCTTGACACCAGCCCAGCAAATTTCCAGTGGTTTTTGAACTACGCAAGGAACAAAAGAGCTGGATCTACGGAATATGGACTGGCGATAGAGCACAGGTAGGCTTAAAGGGGCCGTGCAACTATTTGTTTTGTAATTTTAGCAAACTCCGCTTTCTTCACATTCATAACTTAGGAAACGCGTATTAGTTTTTATCAACGTGCAAAATAAGCTGCAAAAAAAAGAAAAACAAGAAAATGAAAACAAGCCGAGTGTATTCCTTCAACTTGGAGCCAAAGCAAGCATCAACAAGATTTTGAGCCAAGTATTCGTGACTCTAGCGAAACGCACAGCACCTAGTGCGAAAGCATTGAACTTGCCAAAAGAGGTCCTTTCGCGGTTTCTCCTCGTCTCACGTGGGTTATGTGATTGCATTTTGTTGGAGGCTGGCACAATAGCCGCGCAAGTAAAGCGAGGGAAGTTGCGTTGGTTGTTTCCACAGCAAGAGAAAGAGAAGAAATTAAAGTATCACAGGAAATACCATGGCTGACAATAGCCAATGATATTAGGGGCGCCTTGCGTTGATCCTATATTGGCGTAACACGGTTCCGGTGACTATGTCGTTCGTGTAAATCAGCGTGTTGCTTATGTCACTTGGAACTCAACGTAGACAACCGCGTGAAACAGACATGTGGAAACAAAACAACGTACAGTAGCGAGGCAGAATATCTTTATGTAGTCCTTTAATCCCTTCTCTAAAGAAGGTCAAACATTTATAAGGTCGCTTTGGCCAACACATCGCGGCAGGTTTGGAATGTGGTGAACAAAAATCGGGGCAAACAATTTTGAGGCTGACGCTTGCCTGCTGAAACCCGACTGTTCTGCGTAAACCAGAGCCACACTGAATATAAGGCCTGCGCGTTTCCCCTTAAGTATGATCGTTAGTAGATACACAACACACCCTAAGCAAGGCAACCGGCTGAAGGTTGACGAGAGTCGCCGCAAAGCGGCAGGCGCGTCTGTCTTGGCGTCACCGCGTACTGTACTATGTTCACTCCAAAGCTCTGCGACTGCGGTGGAAGTAAAATTTTCGTTGAACCCGTCATATGTCTCTTTCCCCATATGATCACGCTCCCGTTGGTACCCTTGCCATGAGAGCTGGATCACGTGATTAAAGGGAGGTGGCTGATTGGTCCACCTTGCACATAGCTCCCACTCCGGTCTCAGCTTAGGGGTGAACGGAGTATACCGTCGTGGAGCGTCTTACTAGCACCAGGTACAGTACGCGACGACGCCAAGATGCTTTGAGGAGGCACTCGTCACTCTTCAGCCTGTTTCCCGATCGAGGCGGGTCGACGATTTATTATCAATGACATCCTGAGGAGGCCTGGGTTTCAGGTGGTGTTAAATATACCTTTTTCAAAAGCCCATAAAGTAATTCTAGCGCTCGCCGTTGCTTGTGCTAATGCGTTTGATTATTACCCGAGTTCCCGCCGAAAGGTGACGCAGCATTCGTTTTGTTATACGGCCTGATCCAAGCTTACGACTAATGCTGACACAACTATCGTCTTCACTACCTGCTCAATGAACGTGCCCCAACAATGGCGGAGTCAGATAATTGATGTAGCAGCTACTAGGAGGCGTGCACTTTTGAAAAGGGTCCATGTAGCTGGCACATTGAACGGCACGACTTGTTTGTGTCCTTCAAATTTTCCTGGGTGTGGACACCTCAAAAGGTCAATGGAGACGCGAATATGCAGCGTATGTTCTTCGTAGCCGCACCCTGGAGTTTTGGCCAAGTACTGGTGCTTAGTGCCACTCATTGTTGGGGTTAAGCAGTTTCCGTCATAGCAGCGATTGGATACCAGCCATTATCCGGATGCTTGTAGAGTGATTGATTGTCTCGAGTTCAATAAACGTCTTGCAAAATCTAAGCGATCCTTGCTGCTAGTGCCTTGAAGATAATCTTGGGAACACTTTGGCAGGACGTTTCGGTTTCTATCAGTTAACTACTCCTCAGACATCCCGTCACGATCAAATGCAGTGCTCTCATTTTCTAGCATGTCACTTTCCTTAAATTAAACTGGTGAAGGTATTGCCTATATGTAGGGATAGAATGATTGGGCTCGATTTATTTCGGCCACCGACGTGCCAGAGGCAGACGGAGCAGTAATGAATTTACTGCAATTCAATTACAGTAATTAAATTACTTTTGAGAGTGACTTGTAATGTATCTCATTACCTTTTGAAGCAGGTTATTTAGTAATGTAATGAATTATCTTAGTGGCGGTAACAGTAATTCTAATCGTAATTACTTCTTGGATATATCAGGCATGTTTATTTTTTATTTGCCCGGAAATGAGCAAAACAACAACAGTTCTTCGCTTGCGAAAAAATTCGAAACTTGAAAAAATAACAAAAAAGAAACGAAAAACGCCGAATTAGAGCGCAGCTCTTGAGGAGGAGGAGGTGAGGGTACGGGGGGGGGCAAGTGACCTCGGAGGAAGGGAGAAGGGGGTCACATGGCCTCAGGGGGGGTCACTTGACGTCACTGATGACGTCATCAGTGATGATGACGATGACGATGCGGATGTCGATGACGGCATCATCACTGATGACGTCATCAGTGATGATGATGGTGACGATGCGGATGCTGATGACGTCATCAGTGACGTCACTGATGACGTCATCGGCATCCGCATCGTCATCGTCATCATCATCACGTGACCTCGGGGGTCACGTGACCCGGGGACCCACGTGACCTGGGGTGACAGGGTCACGTGACCTGGGGGTCACGTGACCTCGAGGCGGTTGCGCCGATGGCGACGCCGACGCAGACGCCGCTCAAGCTCGAAACGGGCGCCTAAGAGCTGCGCTCTAAAATGCGGTTTTCGTTTATAGCCGCTGGCTTGTGTGACAGTTGGACTGTGTGCCTTTATGTGCGCGTTGCTTGAAGGCACTCTAGGTCGGACTAGAGGGTCGTCCGACATAAAACCTGCTGGGTTTGGGTTACTGTGACCAAGTATAGGCTTCCCCGAACATGGCTTTTTCGCCCTTGAAAATTATCTTGTCCCGAAGTTCACAAAAAAAAAAGACACAGCCCACAGGAATAATAAATAGCAATGCAGTCCGAACCCACACGCATCCGGCGATCGACAGCGTGCGCGGTAGGTATTTCGGAAAAACGTGAACCCACAACACGGAAAGGCCCAAGGTCAGTCGGTTCAGTTTGGGAGGGCATTCCGAAAGAAGTATTCATCAATGTAACCCTGTCTGGCAGTCAATGTTTTGTAGTGGACCGCTGACTGTGCCTGACTGTACGTCAAGCATGTCTGATTGACCAACAAGTTACTCTGACCGACAGTCAAACTCCAGTCAGACTCCGCTTGTCGGCTTTCTGATTGTTTTCTGGTGGCAGTCGCCCGCCGCGAAATGCCGTCAAGAATTCAAGGTGGCGATTCTGAGTTTACATTGATTGTCCCTGACTGTTCGTCAAAAAGCTTTGATGTGCAGACTGACGTACGGTCAAAGGACTTAAAGTTCGTTCGGATACCACTTTTTCATACAGTTAGAGAAACGACGTCCACGGTGTAAAAATATGAAAAATCGCGTTTACTTAGCAGATATGTACAACGGTCACCGCTGCCTCAATCGTCTCGATGTTCTCTGTCCCCGCGCCTCTTTTTCCGGCCTTTCTCGTCTTCAGTCCTTTGTCGCGCGCAAAATCCTCCTCTTCGTTTACAATATTTAACACACTCCGGGGCCCGAGGTGGGAATTTTAGGAGGGTACAAACGCTGCACAGGCCTGATGATTTCACTCCCTTTTGGCAGCTTTACCTTACATGCCCGCACTACACCATCTTTGCCTTGCATGCGTCCTGTAATGACCCCAGTCTTCCAGAACAGTTTTGGTACACTATCATCATGAATTATTACTACATCACCTATTTTTAGGTTATGAGTACGCTGCACTTTTCGGGAGTGAAAACTGCGGAGCACAAGTAGGTATTCATGCTACTATCGTTTCCACATGTGCTCCATCGCACGCTGCCGGTGAATCCAAAGATTGAGGATTTCTAGCTGAGTCTTTGACTCATCTAAAGCCTCTGTAGGAGATAGAATACGACAACCTAACAAAAAATGAGACGGAGTCAATACGTCTGGCTTATTGGAACTGAAGTAAATCAAAGTGATCGGTCTTGAATTCACAACCGCTTCGGTTTCAGACAGCAAGGTGCCCAGCTGTTGCAGATCGAAAGACCCCTTTCCCAATAATTTACAAAGGCACGTCTTCACGATTCCACGGAGCCTTTCGCAGAAATCGCCCCACCATGGCGCTCTTTCTGCGATAATTCTCCACGTTACATGATGACTAGCATAGTAGTTTTTCACTTCATCTTTTCTCAGCAACTGGTGCATTGCAGCGAGTTCTCTTGACGCTCTTTTAAAAGTTTCAGCGTTATCCGAGTACACAACTCGCGGGGTGCCACGCCTGGCACAGAATCTTCTAAAAGCCATAAGAAAGAGTCTGCCGTAAGGTCTACAACAAGTTCAAGATGAATAGCTCTAACCACAGCACAAGTGAATAGCACAAAGTACGCTTTCACAACGATACAATTTTTAACGAAAATGGGTCCGGCAAAGTCTACTCCCGTAACTTCAAAAGGACGAGAGCTTAGGACTCGGTCACTTGGAAGGAGAGCCACAGGCGCACTTGCCGCTTTCAAGGAGGAACCGGGCACAAAGTAGACACTTTCCGGTAACCCGTTTAACAGCCTGTTGTGCACGCGTGATCCAAAACCTAGCACGCAGTTCAGTTAAGGTGTAACCGAGCCCTCCGTGGAGCACCGCTTTGAGAGCATGTAGAACAATCAGTCTTGTCACAGAGTGTTCACCTGGCAGTAGTACGGGGCTTTTCTCGTTGTAGGACACCACCGCGTTTAGGTGGCGGCTCCTAATTCGGACGAGACCTTCGTCGTCAATAAAAGGATGGAGGTCTCGTATAGGCGAAGTATTTTCCAGATGTTCTCCTTTCATTAGTTGTGGCATTTCATTTACAAATGCTTCTCGCTGTACTTGACGTTACCATACGTTTTCGGCTGCTCGAAGTTCCTGGGCCGTAAGTGTACCTTCACGACGAGTCGTCGGTGAACGGCAGTTGTTTGCGAAACACTTTATCCAAGCTGTCACTCTTGTCATCTTGGTCCAAGTGCTGTACTTGTCAGGGCTGAATATTGGCTCGTTTACCACGCTAACAAGAACTGGAACATCACGTTTCAATTCCAATATCGCATCATTATCCACGCCTGTAGACTCGACGGGAATAGTTATCCCAGGCCAGGATTCCTCTGCTCTTGATAGCCATTCAGGTCCTCTCCACCAGAGGTTGCTAGTTAAAAGTTCCTTTGCAGAAAGTCCTCGAGTCAAGAGATCCGCTGGATTCTCATTTCCAGGGCAATGACTCTAGTGAGACGGATCCGTTGCTGTCTGTATTTCTGTTACTCTGTTAGAAACAAACTGTTTCCACTTGGCTGCAGGACTTCGGATCGAACATAGAGTGACAATTGAGTCGGTCCACAAGTGGTAAATCATGTTCCAATGCTTGTTTGCCAGCGTCTTTTTCAGGAACTTCATTAAACGAGCGGCCAGAACTGCCGCAACTAGTTCCAAGCGAGGAATGGTGACACGTTTGATAGGAGCTACCCGACACTTTGAGAGCAAGTGTTGGACGCTCAGATTTCCGGTTGTAGCCTCGATCCTGAGGTAGGCCACTGCACCATAGGCACTCGAACTGGCGTCTGCAAACACGTGAAGTTGGTGGAGTGCAGAGTTACCTAAAGGTTCTTCAACCCACATTTGGGAATAGAAAATGTCTGTAACGCCCTGAATTCTTCACACCATTCGTCCCATTCTTTCTGTAATGCTCCAGGGATGTCTTCTTCCCAGTCGGTGCCGTATTCCCAAATCCTCTGGAAAAAAATTTTAATCTTTATGAGAAACGGAGGACAACCACCCCAAAGGGTCAAACAGTCGCGCTGTCGTCTGAAGAACAAAACGCTTAGTGTTGTCTTTGTCTCCGAGGAACTGCAGCACTGTTTCGACATTAAGGTGAAGCTCGTCGGTGTCGGTATTCCACAAAATACCGAGGACCTTTCTAGCTGCCGAAGCCGAAGACGGTGCTACTTCCTTTCCAATGTGTCGTTGAAGCGCCTCGTCGTTTGTGGTCCATTTTTGAAGCGTCGTGCCAGCTTCCTCAAGGATGACTTTAGCTTCTTTGTAGACGCGAAATGCCTCGTTTGAAGTCGAAACTCCCGTGACTAGATTGTCCACATAAAAGTTCTCGCAGAGCAGCCTCGTTGTGTTTTGAAAAGCTACTTTCATACGCTTGAAATGATGCTGTAATGTGGCAGTCAGTAGAAATGGACTTGCCGTCGTTCCGAAAGGTACGCGAGTCATTCGATACTCTTCCACTTTAGGCAGGGGATGGCTTGTCTTTGGCATGTGCTCAAACCACAGGAATCGTAGAGCGCCTCTGTTGGTTTCTCTAATAGATATCTGAAGAAAAGCCTTTTGAATATCTGCCGTGAGACCTATATTTTGCAGCCTGAAGTTCACGAGCGTCTTCACCATGTCATTGGTCAGATTCGGCCCTTTCTCCAGATGGTGATTCAGTGAAGCTATCCCAAGTGCATGGGATGAGGCGTCAAAGACGACTCGCAGTCTTGTCGTTGTGGATGATTCTCGTACACATCCTTATGAGGCATGTAGTAACACTTGTCAGGCATGCTTTGGCCGCAAGTTATCTTGTCTGCATGTCCACCCACTTCGTATTGCCGGACAGCTGCGTCATACTGCTGGATTATCTTTGTATATGTGATGAGCCGTCTAACCAAGCTGTGTAGCCGCTTGACTGCAACCGCATGGTTGTCTGACAGGTCCACGTTAAGGTTCTTCCAAGGAAGAGCTACTTCATACCTTTCGTATTTAAAAGCAATATCCTTGCTGAATTTTTGAAGAACTTCGCTGTCGTGGCTGAAGTTCGTTGAAGCGTCAAGTATTCCAATGCTTTCTAGCTCCCTGAATTGTTGGAGCGCGTCGGAAACTTCCGATTCGACGCCGTTTGCTTGGAGAACACAGATGTGTGTTCCAGCTTCTGTGAAAACGCCGCCGCCAGATGTCACAGGTCCTTGGAAAGTCCAACCGAGCTTCGTGTTTATAGCCGCCAGGCACATGTCCTCACCCTGCAAACAAACTTCGTTCAGGAGGAATTTCCATATCTGGTCTGCTCCCACAAGTAAGCTGATACCAGCTTCTCCTTTGAGTCCAGGGAATAGCAGAAAGTCAGCAATGTACCGTCCTTCCTTGGTCAGCCTATGAATAAGAGAGTGTGCAGCGGGAACTTCAGTCAATTCCTCGCCGATAAACGGAACTCCAATTGCTTCGATTTCGTATTGAAAATGGCTGAACTGGCTCATCACGGCTACTTGTACTAAGTTGTATTTCCTTCGTGGTGCTCCGTTAAATCCTCCAAAAGCTTTGATAGACAAGTCAACCGTTTTTACGGTGTGTAATCCCAATTTCCTCGACACGTCTTCTCTTATGAAAGTTCTCTGACTCCCGTTGTCGAAGACTCCTCTGATGTAGCACGACTGGCTTTCGTTCAACAACCAGGCTCGAAACGTCTGTAAGAGCACCTGCTTATCCACTAAGCTCGTGGATGGATCCTTGGTTGCCGCGTGCATGATGGCGCTCTCTTTTTCGCGTGAGCTTTTTTATTCCTTTGTACATAGGATCGCAAACAACAGTAGCGTGCCTGTCCCTGCATTCTGAGCAGTGTACGTTACGGCGACAGTCTCTCGCCCGATGTCCAATAGCAGTACACTTAAAGCATCTACCTGCCTTTGCTAGCCGACATTTTTTCTCGTGCAGATTGATTACAGAAGAACAGTTCTTAGTTATGTGCATTGGCGAAAGGCAAAAAAAAACAGTCAGTCTGCTGTTTAGCCGCGTCACCATGAAGTACCGCCGCTGAAGGTAGATGGATGCTGTATGAGCTTCGTGTGTCGTCAGGCAGACTTCGTTTGGTGAGTGCGACGAGCCCAGTTTTCTCGAGGGCTTCGACTTCTATACGCAGATAGCATAAAGGTTGTTCAAGCTCTGCTTCTGACGACCGATTTTCGCTTGTGTTCTCTTGGAAACTTTGTCGTTTATAATAGTCGACAACGATGTCACTTGGGATTGCTTTGGTGTGAACCTCTAATAACATTGCTGCGTACGACAGCTCCGGCAGGCCCAGCGCTTTTAGGCCTCGCACGTTAATCTGTACGCTGTCCAGGAGTTCCCTTAGTTCAGTCACGTCACCAGATGACTTGAATGGCTTCAGCGTTCTTAGGTTGGCAAGGTACGTCTGCTGGATACTTTTTACGCTTCCAAATCGGTTTTTCAAAATTTCGATTGCGACGCAGTAGGATGCCTCGCTCACCTGGATTCCTGCAATGGCTTTCGCTGCGGGCCCACTCAGCAGAGTCTTCAGGTAGTGGTACCGATCAATGTTCGTCAAATGGTTGTTTTTGTGAACAGTATGACAAAACATATCCCAAAAGGGCTGCCATTGGGATACAGTTCCGTCAAAACGAGGAGGCTCTAGTTTAGAAAGTCTTGCACCTACCCGCCCTAGACCTCTGTGATCGCCGTGATCATTCTGTTGTGCGCTCGGAGCAAGTGGGAAGTCTTTGTTTTGTTGATCGATTCCTCGGGCCGGTGGGCCTGGAGCTTGTAGCGTTTCAATGTGATGGCGGAGCAGCGCCAAGCTTGCAGCTGCGTTGTCCTCGTATTCGCTTACTGAAGCGAAATCCTCTGCAGCCTGTTCGTCTGTGAGGAAGGCCTCTAGTTGCTCGTTGAGCTTCTGCAGGCCGTCATTGCAAGTCTTCAGTCTATCGTGCAAAACCCGCAGAGCAGAAAGGCTGAGCAGGTTGTAGTCGATGACTTGTCTTGCTTCGGTTCGTAGACGTGTATGCAGAGCCCGCTGAGTGGTTCGCTTGCTTTTCACGCGTTCCATGTCGTTAATATTTACGATCTTTCCTCTCGGTTGGGTCAGTAAGGTTGCAGAGTCCCGGGTTTCGGCACCAATTTTTCATACAGTTAGAGGAACGACGTCCAAGGTGTAAAAATATGGAAAATCGCGTTTACTTAGCAGATATGCACAACGGTCACCGCTGCCTCAATCGTCTCGATGTTCTCTGTCCTCGCGCCTCTTTTTCCGGCCTTCCTCGTCTTCAGTCTTTTTTGTCGCGCGCACATTCCTCCTCTTCGTTTACAATATTTAACAACCACTATTTCGTCAAATCAATGAATAAAAAAAATTATCTTTGCACGAGAAAACGATTTCGGGAAGTGAGCCCATAAAACCGCTGATGTTAAAGATATGACAAGCAGGGCATCCGACAACCCTGATCACAAGCCCGCTGAAACGCCGAACACGCCACTTTCTACTTTCGCTTCACCCATGAAAACTTCGCCGGGCTTCCATGAACGATCGCTCTCGACTGGTTTTGTTTGCTCGCTCGCTCCAACCTGTCGATCCTGCCCGGGCTCTACAATGTCTTATGTTTTAGTAGATTTTGTTCTCGACAAGACCCAGTTTGTCGTGAGTTCTGACTATGTAAGGAACTTTAGTGGTGTAGTTGAAAACGACAAGCTGTACCAGATCTACTGGGCAGGAGACGCGCGAACAAAAGGAGGGTTCTACGACGCGAAAGTACTCTACAAGGAAGGTGAGTAGAACTGAAGTACGGCGATTGATGTATGAGTGTTTTGCATAACATGCTGAAGGCTTAACTGCATATGCAGCCGAAGAATTCTTTAGATCAATGCACTCATTGTCGGAACCTCGCGCAGCAATACTGAAATGCTCTTGACTCGGTCCGAAAGGTTTAGGCAAGAAAGTTTATCTCTTCTATCTGGCGTGGGCTATTGGCATTACCGCTGTGTCGCAGCTCATTATTGTTGTTTCATGACGAGCGCAAACAAAAAGCATCCGCGAGCGTAGTTCAGATATGTCTGCTGTTCGCTTTCGTCCTTGGAAGCCAGGGCTGTCTGTCGTAGCATGCATGCTTGCTCTCTAGCTTCAACGGAGTCGCATACGTTTTGTGAATTAAAGCGTATACGGTCATTTCCGAAAGGTTCAGACATCGAGGACGTTTCTCTGAAACATGCTAAGGGTGCATGTAGGCCCGTTTGTAAACGAATGTCCCTTTTGCCTAAAAAACGCAAATTTCAAAAATGGAAAAAAAAATAAAAACGGGTACACATTTTTTCTGATTTTTGATGTCATGAATTACATTCATTTGAAGGATTTGTGAACCGTTTCATGGCCATGCAAGATAACTACCTCGGCTTGTGAACCGTTTCATAGCCATCCAAGTTGGCCACCTCGGAATGGGAGCTTTTACATCAATGCTGCCCTTGTTGATGAAATTCTCTTCTCAGTGGCAGTCAGACGTCATCTGATGGACCATCAGGGGACGTTCCACAAGGGCTGCTGACTGGCAGTCAGTGTCCCAAATTACGTATCTTGATGGAATTTTCAATAGGGATGTTGGTTCGCCTTATCTGTCTGGCTTTGCCCACAGGCTTGGTGTGGGGTTGACTGTTGTTACTTCGCAAATGCAGAACAATGTGCGCTCTTTCTTTTTGTTTATCTCCTCTATTAAAATATATGAGACAGTATATTGATAGTAATTTCATTACTTTTTATGTGGTAATTTGTAATTGTAATTCATAACTTTTGTGTACTAGTAATTTGTAATGTAATTTAATTTCATTTCAGTTGATTTCAGAAAAGTAGTTAGTAACGTAATTTAATTACAATAAATGAGTGATTTTGCCACCTCTGTTGTTTGGTAATATTCTGCACGAATAACAGCCGAAAGCGTAAAATATTATCGGAGGACATTCTTATCACGCATAGGTTTCGACAAGGCAATTGCGGCGGCAAATTCTTCGAACTACATCGCTTTTTAAATTGCCGAAAATCTCCGGTGGCGGTGGGTTTAGTCCCAAAAGTGAAAATACTTTTCTCCGACGCCATCATCTCGAGTGTACTCGGAACATTTTGTGAATAGAGCGCGCACCGAACTTACAGCGATTAAACTTCTGTACCGTCGATGAATATGGGCTACGCTCGCGAGGTGGGTGCTTTTTCTGGTGAGAATCAGTGTTTCAGCTCGAAACTTTTCGTTAATTACTTTACATTAAAGCTGATAACTTGCAGATGTTACAGTGACTCAATTTTAGACTGTGCAATGCTTTGTTGAAGGCTTGTTTCCTCCGCCAGATGTGGCTGGAAATTGTTGAAAAGTTAGTTATATCGATTTTTCATAATCGAGATCACCTGCGCGATAGTAGGGAGTCGTGAACCTATGTGACCATCAAGACGCGACTGGGTTGCGAATTGGTACGCAACGTAGTTGGAAAAAAACATTTCAAATTCTATATTGGCTTGACTGTTTTCAGCTATCAACACGCTGGTCGACATGGTATCCTCAATTAAAATTTTGACAAACATCTCTGCAAGAGGAGAGAACTGCTCCCGATCGTTGCCTGCAATGCTCTTATTGCACGCTTCCTTTTTCACTATATTTTTGATTGCTGTGGACGACACGAAACGCAAGAATACTCTCGGGGTGTTGCAATTAAAATGACAAAAGAAAACATGAAGGGAATTTCAGTCGCTGTCAACTGATACGACATTTTAGTAGTACCTCCGATTTTTACCGATCGCGCGTTCAGTGCCGTTCTTATCAGAGTGGAAGCAGTGGCGGATACCATATAGCGGGGCAAAAACATTCACATAAGTTAAAAAAAAAACATCCGTAACACACAAGAAAACAAGACGCGCCCTAAGTCGGATATCCAGCAATTTGGAGTACCCAACCAGCGCGCCCAACGCGGGCGCTGCGAACCGAAGAGTACTTTCGGCAACGTTTCAAACCACTCAGCTTGGCCGCGGAGCCTGACGCTCGTTAGTTGGCGATACAGTATTCAAAATGGCACTACCGCGCCAGAACGGTCTATACCTTTAGTTCACTTTCAGTGTCTCGGCGCTCGTGAAGTTATCACGAATCATTGCAAGCCTGCAAAAAATACCTAGGCGTGCGGGCTGCACGTGCTTGAGGCTTGTCATTTCCGGTTTTGTCTGTTTGTCGCTCAATTCCAGACTCAATCAAAAACATCCCATCTGCACAGAAAACTCTGAAATGACCGGAACAGTTTCTTTTGTGACTTCCGTTCGTCTATTGTGGGTTCCATGATTGCATATTTTCGGGAGTTAGCGGAATGGCCATCGATGTCAAGCGAGGCAACATCCGTGACTCGTAATGCACAAATGTTCCAAAAGTCAGGATGTATAATAAAAATGAAAACTACACCCACTTGACTTAACAGTAAAATTAATGTAATCATACGTTTCGTCTCCCATGCGGGACACGCCATCAGTGCGTGTTCAGGAACAGGAAACCATAATCGCCCAACAAGATTGAGGTGCGCCTTGCATTGCTTCTCATGTTCTATCGGGCCAACACCTGTCCCGCAAACGCTGCCATACCTCTCACATCGCCGTGTTGACTAGGTCTCAAAACACAATCAGCGTTCATCAGCGAAGAAGGCTAGGCCTCCGGAAGTTCGCTTACAACAACGTACAGCCGCAGCTCTTGAGTGTTGACGGTAAAAATCGGGGCACCATGTGAGGCCAAAATTCGCTAGCTGAAACCCAAGTGGTTCGCGTTCAGCTGGCCATGGCACTCCCTGACCTGTTTATGACCGTCAGATATGCCAAAAGTGGCCAACCCTGTGGGTCGCCGAACTCCAGAATAGTGAGACTCCGGCATCGCAAACAAAACAGCAATGCAAGTTGTTATGTTAGCGTGTCAATGATTGTGACAAGAACCATGTCCATTCCATAAGCGTTGTGCCCCGACATCCTGCCTCGATCTCACGAGCTCTCCCAACATGTCTCCTTTATTTACCAGTGCGCATGCCGGGAATATCACATCTTTCCCTCCCTAATTAGGCAACCACTGAAGGTGGTTACTGGTTTGCAAAACGCTTTGGTGGGTGTCGGATTCGTGTAGGATACCGCGCTCTTTGTGATGTTCATTAGTAATATCTCCCGTCACGTCGCTCGACCCCGACCTGGTTGTTGGAGTCTGTGTCTCGATGTCCTCGGCCTCGACATTGACTGCTGACGCTCCAGGGTTAGGACGCGTTTGTTGGTTGGTTGTTGGCTACAGAAGTCTCCTCCGATGATGTCGGGACACGCACCGGTTTGTACATGGGAATACTTTCTGGTGACTTTTCTCGTTGAGGCTGAGCCGGGACCAGCTGATCCTTGTGACGCCTCCAGGGTTGTAAAAGTTACTTAAAAATGTACCTAAGATACAGGTACAGTTACTCATACGAAAATGTTCCTAGGTGCGTATTTAGCTACTCCCATAAAAATGTACCTAGGTACAGGTACAGTTACTTCAAAGGTACTTTTTATTTTCACGTCAAGTATTTTTCTCAGATTTGTCACATTAATATTGGAAGTAAATGCTTTGTATACTGGGATGTACACAAACACAAGTTTGATAAACGTGCTTTATTGGTGTCAATGGGAGAAATAAGGCAAAACGCTCTCACCAGAGCATTCGAAGACTTTGTCTCTTTCACTTGAGTGCTCGATTCGACCTCAGAATCAGGACTTCTTCGAAATGTTCATCCGACTTTTTCGATCGCAATTTGGTAGCAATTGTTCCTCCTATGCTAAAAACGCTCTCCACCGCCGCACTGCTTGGAAGCCCAGTGTTGAATTTTAAGAACACTCTTTTCAGCAGCCGCATGTGCTTGAGATAGTCCAGACTTCTTGTCGGAGCAAGTTCGGTGTACTGTACAAACTCCTGCTCCCATGAAGCAGATGAAGACAATGTTTCGAAGTTAAAGAAGTGCTCACAGTATTCTTCATCCTCACCACTTTGTTCGCCTGACGACGCTTTTTCTATAGTTGAAGTTTGCATAAGTTCGTTCTTTAGATAATCCCATGCCCGCTTCCGTTCCACATCGTTGTCTATCCATGCAACCTTAAATTTTGAATGGCATACGGCAGATATTATAAAGGTTTTTCTTTCTCCATACGTGCAAACCTCTTATTGATCGCCGCGATTAAGCTCTCGACCACCTGGCGGCAGTACCTCAAGTTCTCCGTCAGTAACGCGGAAATTTGTTTTGCGAAGTGTAGCCACTGTAGGCAGGAGATATGCCATGAACATGCTGTTTTCGCAGGGAAGAAGAGTTATAGCTTGTGCGAGAGGTGTAAACACCTGAACATGCTCATCAATAAAGTCAATGTTTGACTTCGTGAATCGCGGAATTTTATAATTCTCACAAACTTCCTTCAACTTTCCCTCACTGTGAACAAGCTTTCCGTGAAGCGATTTGAGGCAATCGTATTTAGAGTTCCACCGCGTGAGGACAGGCGTGGACAAATATCCTTCACAGCTTGAAGAGATGGCGTCAGCATCCACATGAGACCTCGCTTGCTTCTTCCATAATGCCGAGCACTTGCTGAAAGTCTGCCTTATTTGCTTGAGCATAGTTGTAAACCCGAGACTGGGGATACGGACAAGGGACAAAACACAGAACGACACGGACGAAGTCTCAAACGCAGCTACAAACTTTATTTCACAGGACAAACATATATGTCACTCGCCACCCTTTTTCCTTTTTTCCAAAATCCCTACCCCTTCCCTCTTTCTTTTCCCAGGCCCACAAACATTCCAATAAAAAAAAAAAAAGTCAGACGGCGTCAATTTAAAGCTGCCGACAGATCCCGTGTCAACAACATACACGGGATCTGTCGGCAGCTAAGTTGACGCCGTCTGAATTTTTTTTTATTGGAATGTTTGTGGGCCTGAAAAGAAAGAGGAAGGGGTAGGGGTTTTGGGAAAAAGGAAAGGAAAAATAGGGGGACACAGGGTGGCGAGTGACATATATGTTTGTCCTGTGAATATAAAGTTTGTAGCTGCGTTTGAGACTTCGTCCGTGTCGTTCTGTGTTTTGTCCCTTGTCCGTATCCCCAGTCTCGGGTTTACAACTATGCTCAATTTACACCAGCTAGCCTGCACCCTCACCATTGCTTCATTATTTGCTTCTTCAGCTGCGGCGACGATTCTTCAGCGTTCTCTACGTCCTGCAGAATTAGAAGTAACATCAACCGATTGCAGCTGTAAGAGTTTGCCTATTTACCTTCGTTGCGATCAGATTCAACATAAGGCACACGCAACCCTTGTGGTGAGGAAGTGGGTAAACCCCATCAGACCGGTCACGAGCTTCGAGGACGTTATAGATTGGAACAGGTGCACAGATTTCCTCCTCTATCTCACTCTCCGATGATGTGTCTGTGTAGTCTTCATACTGCCGCCCAAAATGGCTGTATAAAATAAAAAAAATAAACATCTATTCTGGCGAAATGGTTCGAATTTTCTACTAAGATATATCAAAGATTTCATTTTCACCTGAAAGCCTTTATGAAATTGGAGCCGCTGTCCGTTGTGGTAAGGTTAGTTTCTCGAGGATATCGTACTATTTGTATACGCTTCTAACGTAGATGCAGGAACATCGAATGTGTGCCTTCCTCAAATGCGACGACAACCCAGCACAAAAGAACATATTTCCAGCGTGTCTGGGTCGATCCCATGTGATGTAACCCAAGGTAACCCCTTGAGACACCAAAATAAATTATGGCACTGAGAATACCGCATAATGAAAAGTAACCACGACAGTTACCTTTTATGAAGTGTCCAGCAGTCTGCAGTAGAAGAAACATACTGAAGATCACCAATCTTTTTTTTATCGCTTCCTTCGTCTCAGCCGCATCCTTACTGATTCCGCTCATCAACTTGGGTCGACTCATCACGTGACGGCTAGGGAAGCCGCACTGCTTCATATGCCTGAAACTCCTCTGTTCCACGAAGGAGAACGGCAGGTTGGCATTTAAAACTAGTTCCTGAAACATTTTGTCTAATGCATCTGAAAACCAAATATCAGTTCATTCAATAAATGCCGGGCTGCTCTTCGGTAGCAGTACGAATGTATCTTAGAACGTATTGTAGACAACTTTCCGTCTGTCAACACTCAATTATGTTAAAGAACTCCGGCACGTAACCAGGATCTTGCTGCGGGTGGGAGGGCGGGCGGGGTAGGGGGATGGGGGTGACTATGATAAGATGCTCTAGGCGGGGGAGGGAGAAAGGAGGTCCCAGCAAAACAAGATTTGAGGGGGGGGGAGGGAGGGGCAAACCCCTGGCTACGCCTGAAGAAACTCCCTTCTGGTTTCTAAATCACCCCCTACAAATACTACTTCCAGATTCACAGTTATAATTACGTGCGGAAAATAGTATTCGAAGACCTTAGATATGTAAATGTTCAGTTTACATAATTAAGCACAACAAAGCTTTCAGGCATCGTTGTCAAAACTTAATGCAGCAGTAGAAGGATACAAACATTAAGGGCAGATAATCCAAGTACTCGTACTCTGGCCGAACGCGGACTTCGAGCTCCTGATGTAGTCTGCCACTGATGGCTGGACTGCTGCTATTCTATGTTGCGGAGGCCCTGTGCTACATTCGGGTCTTTCTTTGGGTGCCGCGGCTTTCCCTTTTACCCCGGCGACATTCGTCTTGCTCTTGTCGACACTCTTTAGTGCTTCCTTGTGAGACCTCTGGAATAAGCAAAGCATGACTAGTTAATACTTATTGCACCGTATCAGAACAGCTCAGCGCCGCAGGACAGTAGTCCAACTAGGTTTCAGCATTAGCACTTGAGACGAAAACGATATTTTTGCCAGACGTCAAAGATGGTCAACAGCGGCGGAAAATTCCGGACGTGCGGGCATTAAAAAGGGAAAAAGTGGTTGCATTCAGTAAAACTAAAATCAAGACGATATCTAATTGACCAATGACAAGGCAGCTTACAAATAATTTTTGTGGGTCGGGCTACAGGTTACAAACAACCTATTCGCTAAAACGTCATTCGCGAAAACGTTAATTCGCTCAAGTGATTCCTATTCGCTAAAGTGTCAATCGCTAAAACGCCATTCGCTGATATAATATGGACCACTTACCATCAGATGCTGTCTGAAATTAGGCGTGCTAGTGACGGACGCCGAGATAATCTTGAGTTTCGGGGCGCACTTCAGACACCTAACATCAATGTTCCCATTCTCTTTCATTTTCACGAGTTTCAAATAATCTCTATAAGAGGGCCATGGTACGTCTGATTCGCCTTCTTTTGCGCTACTGACGATGGCCGTCTCATTGATGATCGAAGACAATACCATGAAGGCGAATCGCGTCCACAAGTCAACCAGGCAACCAAAGACAATGGGGCTGACTCAACCGACTCAACACTCGACCAGAGAAGGCAGCACGTAATGTAGCCACGTGGCCACGTGGCCTTCGTTGTTGTTGTTTTCGAGAGACCTCTGCTTTTATTTTTTCTTCTGCTCTTCTTCGCCACGGTGGCACGCTTAGCATAGAGCCCGAGTTGCCCGGGCGCCCGGGCCCGGATAGTGGCACCCGAGAGTTTCGACAGGCCGCAGCCAGTCGGTGAGAAACAGCCACCGGAGGCGCCTCCAACTCGGTAGAAGTTGGCAAAGGCAAAACAGAAGGGCCCGGTGTGCCAATAAGGTCACTGGAGCGAGACACGGGACGGCGCTGCACAGATGTCCACATCGGAGTTGAGTCCTCACGTGCCTTACTCTCAAGCTCCAATTGGCTCACCGAGGACACAGCTTCCTCTGTTTACGACGTTCCGCTCAAACTCGCTTGTTGACGTTGCTTGCCCTTCAGCGCCAGCACTGGCATCGAAGCCATCGGCTGGCCCAGAAGACGTCGGCCGCATGGAGAAACGAAGAGTCGAGTGCACACGCACCTAACCTTCGCAACGTAACGACAAGCGAAAGCCTTCAAGCTTTCACGTTTTTCTTTCGTTTTTAGGAAGGAAGAAAATATTTTAACGCGAGCGCGTTTAGGAGCTCGTGTCACAGAAAATCCGTCGGATGTCGGTGGCGTCGGTGGCGTAACGGGAAATTCCTGAATGGTCAATAGGGTCGTGACGTCACAGCCACGTGACTTCGCGCGGGAATTTCAAACAACCCACAACGCTCATGTAAAACGTGACGTCACGCGTGGAATGAAGGTGGTTAAAGACATACGAATTAATGGTCGCCGCATGTTTCAAATGATCCCACTTGATAAACAAATTCATTTGCCTTAAAGAAAAATTTGAAGAATTTATGCAGGATCGCACCCACGACCCTTCGGTTGCGAGCCAGACATGCTACCGACTAGGCAACGGAGGGATTGGGAATGGCACTGCGATCCTGCAGTCATTAGAGTGCCTCGATGTCTTTCTGTGTCAGAGTAAAGGCATTACCGCATCGAGTGTTAGCGCGTGCCAAGCAAACACATAAATAAACCTTGATGGATAAAATGGCATCAAAGCACTGGGAAAAGCTTCTCGATCGCGCCGGGAGTGTTGTATCATAAGAACTAGGTCGTTATGTGACTCAAGAGCATGAGAAGCGAATCAGAAGGCCATGCGAACGGGGCCCGATAACCCTATCGCGTTCAACTCTTAAAGGCGAAGGTTAATCGTCCCCCCAGTTTTTTTTTCTTTACAAACATTTTCAGTTTTGTAAAGTGCAAAATTTGGGTTCGATTTTTTGCGTGGAAACACTACGTGACGTTAAATTGCTTTACGACTGTAATTATAATTTATTTTCAGTTATATGTTATATTGTATTTTCTACGATTTTGACGAAGTGAATAGAAAAGTACCTGTAAAAAGTAACTTCACTTAATTACAAGTTACTGGAAAATGTACTTAAGATACAGATACATATACTGAGAAATGAAAGTACCAAGGTTTGTACCTCAGGTACAACAAAAGTACCTAGATACCGATTTACAGTTACTTGTACCTAGGTACTTTACAACCCTGGACGCCTCCATATCCTGCCGGGCGACACCTGTACCTGGAAGGATACCGGTCCTCTTTCAGAAACGACAGTACCACGCGTCCACTTTGAAGATCATCGATAGTTCCTCGCGTAGACGTCATCACCCTCCGACAGAGTGCCTTCATGTTCCGGCCTCGCCCTTTGCTGTTTGAACTGAGATCTCGTCACTGTGTCCGAAATGGTAGGCTTCAGAAGATATAGTCTGGTTCGTAGCTTTCTCCGCATCATTAGATTGGCCGGAGACTTTTTGGTTGTTCGAAACCTTGAAACCTTGGTGTCAATAGACGCCCCATATGTTGTCTTCTATAAGTGGTTCTTCGTGGTCTGGATGAATCATTCTGCCAATCCGTTAGACGACGGGTGATACGATGCAGACGTAACGTGTAAAATACCGTTTGTTTTGACAAAACGTCTTGAACTCTTGAGACACGAACTGTGGCCCATTGTCGGATACAATGCTGATAGGCAGTCCAAAGCGTGCGAAGCACTGATGCAAGCATTCTATCACGGCTGCAGACGTCGTTGAGTTCAAAACGAAAACCTCTGGCCATTTCGAGTGTGCATCGACCAGCACGAAGAACATCTTGTTCATGAATGGCCCATCCAGGTCTATATAGACTCTCACCCACGGGCGTGTTGGCAAACTCCGCGGATGTAATGGTGCCTGTGCTGGGTTATTTCGTTGCACTTGACACTGCTTACAGGTTCCCACTTCGTCCACTATGTCTTTGTCGATGGTTGTCCACCACACATAGCTTCTGGCTTTTCCCATTCGAACGATACTGAAGTTATCGCAGTGCAGCTCTTTAAGGAATCTCTCTTGCAAAGTTAGTGGAAGAATTACCCGTAGGCCCCACATGAGGTAGCCTTGATTAACCGATAGTTCCAACCGACGTGTGCAGGATGGTATCATTTCTTCTGCGCATTTTTCACTTCCCCAGCCCTTGAGCACCTTCTTCAAGACTTGGCTTGGGACAGGATCGTGGGACGTCGCCTTTGCAATATCTGTGCTCTTCACGGGGAAGTTGCTGAAATATTCGCAGTAGAACACGTAGGTTTCATCCACGACGAGTTCGTCAGAAGTCTTTGCAGCTTGCGGAAGTCTTAAAAGACAATCGGCATTGGCGTTGTCCTTAGCCGAACGATAAACGATGCTGTATTGGTGTCCTGCCAATCTTCAAGCCCATCTCTGTAGGCGTGCCGCCGTCATCGTCGGAACTCCAGTCGTAGGTCCCAAAATCTTTTGAAGTGGAGCATGGTCAGTTATAATGTAAAGGGGTACCCATACAGATAGTAATGAAACCTTTTTACACAAAAAACAATGGCAAGTGCCTCTTTTTCAAGCTGCGAGTAGTTCTTCTCATGCGTAGACAGTGTTCGTGAGACAAACGATACGGGTCTTCCTGTCCCGTCTTTCATGATGTGGGACAACACCGCTCCTGCGCTGTACGCTGAGGCGTCGCATGCCAACACGATCGGAAGAGTTGGGTCAAAGTAAATCAGCACTTGTGCTGACGTCACCTTCTCTTTCAGAGTCTTGAAGGCCTCTTTACATTCTTCGTTCAAACTCCACTGGACACCCTTGTGCAGCAGGCGGTTCAGAGGACTCAAGATGGTTGCCAAGTTTGGGATGAACTTGCCATAGTAGTTTGCTAACCCCAAAAAGGTGCGCAACTCTGCTTCGTTTTTTAGCTCGGGTGCATCTCGTAGAGCAGCCACCTTGTCATCCAGTGTCCGTAGTCCCTCGCTGCTGATGACATGTCCTAGGTAGGACACCTCCTTCTTGAAAAACCTGCACTTCTCCTTTTGAAGTCTGATGCCATTTTTTTCAAGGCATATGACAACCTCTTTCAGGTTCTTCAGGTGCTCCGCTTTTGTTCTTCCTGTTACCAGGATATCGTCAATGAAACAGGTGGTGTGCGTCAGGCCTTGTAGTACCTGATCCGTCGTTCGTTGAAACATTGCTGGAGCTGACGCTACTCCAAAAGAAAACCTGTTGACTTCAAAAATGAAAAAAAATGCGTGTTCAAGGTGAAGTACTTCTTTGAATCTTCGTGCATTTGAACTTGTAAGTACGCTTTGGCTGGGTCAAGTTTAGTGAATAGATGCCCTCCCGCCAGCGTTGCAAAAAGCTCTTCAATTCTGGGCGAAGGATAACTGTCCACATCGATCACGGGATCCACGGTGGACTTGTAATCCCCGCAGATCCGGATCTCGCGGTTCTTCTTGATGACTGGGACAATTGGAGAAGCAAATTTACTTGTTTTTACCGAAGTCAAGATGCCTCTTTCTTGTAGAGCCAGCAGTTCTTTGGCCACAGCATCCCTTAATGCGTGCGCTACTGGCCTCGCCTTTTGAAATGGTAGATACATTCCGTGTGTCAGTTTGAGTTTTGCTTCAACCCCTTAT
Organism: Ixodes ricinus; assembly: GCA_037355805.1. NCBI lineage: Eukaryota > Metazoa > Arthropoda > Arachnida > Ixodida > Ixodidae > Ixodes > Ixodes ricinus. Next base: position 76,951 of record JAZHYW010025229.1, on the reverse strand, counting down.
ACGCATCCCAGCTCATCTCAGAATATTTCCTTATATTCATTCATCAGACTCCAATCTCTTGCCTTCCTATATCTTCCGAACATTGTATTGCTTTCATGTTTGCCCAGTCCAACTTCATGACTCTTAGCCAGTCACGTCCATGGAGAGGTGGTCCCTCGAAATCGACCACTTGCATCTTCAGGTTGGACTCCTTGTTTTCATGCACCACCGTCACTTGTACTTTCCCCAGCAGCTTAATCTTCGCTCCGTTAAATGCCTTCAAGACGACACTACGTCGTTGCTTTTTTAGGTGCGAAAACTTAGCCTGGTACTCTTGCAATGGCAAAACTGATATGGCTGCTCCTGTGACCTATTTCCATTCTCAAAGAAATCACACTGACCGATAGCGTTACTCCTAACGGACCGTTTCGCGTGCTTCGTAGCTCGTGCATTTCCATTTCTTCGTAAGAATCTTCCACAGTTACAGCCTTCATCTTTTTCTTTTCGTTACACTTACTGAAGGTTTTAGACGCTTGTCCTTGCCACTGTGGAGCTGAGCCTTTACAAACTGTTTGCAGGTGCCCTACTTTACCGCATCTTCTGCATTCCAGGCCCTTCCAGCGGCAATTGACCGACTCGTGATTCTTGTAACCACAATGTGAACAACCCTCACTTTCTAAAGGTTTGCTTCCCACCTTAAAAACTTCCGCGCTGGACGACCCTGAGCCGTGTAGAACTTTCGCACTGGAGGATGCAGTTTGCATTGCTACCGCCATTTCATGCGCTCTCTTGAAAGTCAAATCGTCGTCTGAAAGCAGCTTTTCTGTATGCTGTCATTGCATAAGCCACATACAAATCGGTGTCGCAAAGTTTCACTCAGCGCTGTTCCAAATTCGCAGGTTTGAGCCAACTTTTTCAGTGCTGCGACATACTCAAGGATGGTTTCGCTGTAATTCTGGTCCCTCTTGTGAAAGCGGAAGCCTTCAGCAGTCACAGTTGGCTTCGGTGACAGATGCGCCCGGAGTATCTCGACAAGTCCCAAATAGGTCTTACTTGATGGAGCTTCCGGCGCTACGAGGCTCTTGAGTAGCGCGTAGGTCCTTCCGCCAATGATGCTCAGGAACGCCGCCACTCGTCTCGGTTCCTTCACGTCGTTGGCGATGAGGAATTGGCCGATACTTTCGGCATACCCTGGCCAGTCAGCTTCCGCTTCATCGAAGGGCTTGATGCTTCCAAGCGTTGACATGGCCCTGGTCGCTGCGCTCAGCGGCATCCTTTAAGTCAGTCCTAAACGGAATACCTCGTCGCCAGTTTGTTATGTTAGGACGTCAATGATTGAGACAAGAACCATGTCCATTCCATAAGTGTTGTGCCCCGAGTTCCTGCCTTGATCTCACGAGCTCTCCCAACATTTCTTCTTTATTTACCAGTGCGCATGCCGGGAACATCACACAAGTAATTAAGAAGTTAGTTAATGAACACGCTTGAGAAATAGGATCGGTCATTTTCTTTGTTCTTAGATGAAGGAAACCGTTTACAGTTTTTAAAGGTTAAAGTCGGTGGAAAGTAGGACTATATAATACTTAGACCCACGGTGTTCTGACAAAAAAAAACGCCCATTAGATGACTAGAAAAACGAAAAAAAAACATATTATTTTTGCGAAAGACTCGTCGAAGTAGTAGGTGCTGGAGAAAATGAGCCATCTTCGTTATGTCGTTGTTTTAAATCACTTTTATTTTCGTTCCTCCCATTTAAAAGCACGGCGATAAACCCAAGTACGCAGCTGACCTCGCCACACCAACTTCTTCCGCACAGTGTTAAGCCTGTGCACTATGGTGGACGAATAGACGCGCACGCGAATACCGCGTCTGAAGCTAGAGAGCGTGTATTGGAGAGACGCTCCCTAGCTCTCAAAGCTTGGAGAGTGTTCGCACTTTAATGGCGGACTTCTTCCGCGGAGATCGGTTGTAAGTACGCATGCGCTGCCTTTTTTTGTGGCGAGGAGAAAAACAGACAGAAAGGCAGAGACGTTTGCAGATGATCAACGCGTTCGGCCCTTCCTCGCAGCTCGTATTTCAAATGCATCCCATAGACCACGTGATTACGACCGAGAAGTGGGACATTCTCTGTAATTCGGGCACTCTATCTAAAGCCATCTACAGCCGCGCCAGCTTTCGAATGCCATGTGCAACCCACGCGCCAACGCTAACTTGTGCTCCAAATTCGCCTTCTAAACATACAGCAGTGCGAGGGAATATAGACTCTATGCGCGATCACAGGGTTCACCTCGCTTGAGAAAACATTATAGAGTTTCAGTCGATCGTGTTTTCGGGCCACGCTGTTTTTAACGAGAGCTCGCTCTGCCATTTTGATCAAAGTTGGGATGCGCACGCCCATATCGGTAGCGGGACTTAACAAACGAGCTACTCAGAAGCACTAGCCTTTCGCCAGGCGACCGCTTTTCGCTCTCTGCGTTGACCTCTGCAACGGCGCGGCCGACGTTGGCATACCTTGCTGCGTTTATTTTAGCGGACGACATAACAAAGATGCCGTATGCCGCTTATTGCTTCAGACGTTGCGTTCGCGCGTACCTGTATATAAAAGAAAAAAACTTTGCTGCCTTGGTGACGCTGACAATAGCAGAAAGAATATGTCGTGCAGAAGGAGACGGTGCGGTAGCAAGATCAGGTGCGTATCTGGGCAATTTCGCCGTGCTTTTCATTGTGCTGAACGAAAAACAAAGAAGGGTTTGTAATAGGAACGTTACACAGATTGCTGATATTGACGAACCTAACAGGAAAATTGTGTTTTTATGCCGCAATTTGGACAGAGTTTAGTGGATCAAGATAGAGTAAAACTGTCGATGGGCGAAAAATCAATCGCAGTGTCATGGAGGCGTTATCAAGCAACATATTTGAAGATGTATAATGTTGGTTTGTTGTAACCAGTGCATTTATTTGAGAGCTAAATTTAAGTGTATATTCAAGTCACACAAACTATGATACGTTTTATTTCCCACAGCAAAGTAACCCAAGCGTACGACGACCTCGCCACGGCCACCGGTGCTAAAGAATTTAAAAACTTCTGGAGCATCAAAATCCGTCATTATGGACTCCTCCAGTTTCCCGTGCTCGATTCCATGATACCTAACGAAACGATCCCCACCGGCTACGAAATGCTGCTGAAGGTACCATTTACTCGCCGCCTATGACCGCTTTGTTACAAAATCAGTTGGGTCAGAATGTAGATTTCAAATATTAATTCTCAAATTAAAGAAAAGGAAAAATTGAATTTGGGTTTATTCGGGATTTTTTTTTCTAAATTATAATCAAAGGCTTTTTTTGGGTGTTATGTTTTTTTCTGTCAGATTCGCTACGCTTCGGGTTTAGTTTACGACATTTTACTATTAACTCCTGTCAATTCGGATTTCGTAAAAATCACTTTACTGAGTCCGGGGTAATATTATTTTAAAAAATTTTGAACGTCGCAGAATTGTACTAGGCGTTTTAACCAATTTTTCATTGGCCTTCGACGTGTTACACATTAAGACGTTTTTTAGAAAGCTCGAACACTACGGTATACGGGGACACTCCTTTTTTTACTTAATTCCCATTTACAGCATCGACAGCAGGTCGTCCACCTAGATGGAATTGTCATCTCAACCAAAAATCAATTATTTTGGGGGTTCCATATTTCGGCATACTTGGTCCGCTTCATTTTAATATATATATATATATATATATATATATATATATATATATATATATATATATATATATGGTGAGGCAGGGTTGTTTGAGATAATGGTCAGGAAAATGTAATACGTCAGAGATCTGATGCCGCATTGCTATGGCAGGAGTTTATTGTATGCATACGACAGTTTGCAGAGCTCGGCTTCGTCAGGATATGGCATACATGTCTGCCTCGCGACGAAGCCGAGCCTCTGAGCGAAACTGTTGTAATACATACATATAAACTCCTAGCATAGAACTCCGCAGTAGGATCTCTGAAGTTGTATATATATATATATATATATATATATATATATACATATATATATGTTACGCAGTGACGTGGCACGTCAACTCAGCTTTGCAAATGTCGGAAGGGCCCGTCTCCCCAGATATCTAGGAACCACTCCTCCCCATATTATTTGTAAAGCTGAGATGACGTGCCACGTCATCCTTGCATTCGAAACTAGCGCAGACCTTAAATCGGCAGTGGTTGTCGTCGAGCCAGTTAATCGATTTCCGAATGGATAGTACACAAGACGCCTGGTCAGAGATTAGTCCGCCGAAACCAGTGGCCGGGATGGTCTGATGGCTAAGGCGTCACCTTGGTCAGGCGAAGCTGCGGTTCAGTTCCTCTCGATGGCAATTTACCACAGCTCTCTTTCCCTTTACCATTTCCCTAACTTTAAGGCAGGGGGTGTCAGATGATCACGTTGGCATCACTCTGTAGTTCACAATATCTATTCACTGACAGCTGGACAATGTCGGTATTTCCAATGGATACTATATCTATATATAACATGCGGATGGATATATACATATATCAGTCGCATCAACGCATTAACCTAGAGAGGAGCTTCTCCTCATTCTTGACGCAGTATACGACTAAGCTTATTTTTTTCAGGTCATAAATTTGACGACTTTCTAGACATGGCAAAAATACTGTAGAGACGTTGTTTGAATGGGCGTATAATAACATCTTGAAAGTTAATTCTACAAAAACAAAATCCTTTTTCTTCCGCTCCAAAAGCAAATTAGAACAAACAACGAAACAGCTGTGTACAAGGTATTACAATACCTTTTAAAAATCTAAAAATAATATTTGTGGAGCATATGACTTAGAGCCTGCATGTAGGTTTTATTGCGTCGAAATTGGCCCGGCCTGTGGGACTTGTACGACGGCATAGTTTATTACTTCCAGTCAACGATAAACTATTACTCTATAACCTACTACTTTACTCACATCTCAGCAATGGCCACCTTGTCTGGGCACAACAACGAATAAAAAACGAAAAACGAACATATATGAAGCAAAACAATTGTACGCTGCATTTGTAGTGCTTCTCAAGAGTTCCATATTCTGCACTTATTTCAGCGACTTGCTATCATCAAAATGTTCAATATCTATACTTGAAGGCTAAGCCGCAGCTTTTTATCGGAATCTAGACGAAACATTCGAAATTTAACTACCCTGTCTTTTTTAACCAGAAAGGATTTTTCTTACATAAGTCGTGACATGAAATACTGAAAGGTGAACGTAATCAGAACAAACATATGATTTCCAAATGCACAAATATACACTACCAAAAGTTCTAAATGACCATATAGCCAACAGCAGTGATTTGAATGGTTCTACGTTTCAAAGCTTGAGGTGTCATTACGTATAATTCCTTCTACCTTGTATTTTTGTGCCGCTTTATAGTTCATGGCTGCACATATAGTTACAGGTATTGTTTATATGCAGAGTTTTCAACTGCATTTTAAATACATAAATTGTGCTGTGATTTGCAATTCTACAATGTTAATGTACGTATAAAACAGAGTCGTTTTTTTAATTGTTACGTTTATATATTATACTGATGAATGTCCAAAGTTCCTTATTTCTGATGATCACTGCCTGGGGCTGTAAGGGGGCCGAGGGCTGCTCAAACTGCCTTTAGAGACCTTTTTTTCATGATGCCCCCTTTTTATTATAGAAATATATGACTTAATATTTTAATATAAAACTCGGTCATAGGATTCCTCAACTTCTGTGGAACATGCCCGTGAAGCGAATACATAAAATAAACTCCTGATTTTGATCCACGGAAAAAACAGAAAATAGTAGCGTAATTTCACATTTAGAGGAACATTACTTTACAAAAGACCAATCTGGTTTCCGGTGTGGCGGATCATGCACAACATTTTTAGGTGAATTTTATTATGATATCACGCTTGCAACTGAGTCCGGAAAGAAGTAGATTGTATTTTTCTTGACATTTCTAAGGCATCCCACAAAGCGGATCATTGTCTGTTACTCAGTAAGTTAGAATGTTTGAATATCAATTTCGATGTTTTAGCCCGGATTGGTAACGTCTTGAGTGATTGAAAACAATCTGTACTTTTGAAGGATTTTCATCCAATAGTGTGACTCTGACATCTGGTGTTCCTCAGAGTTCGGTGTTCAGACCTCTTCTATTTCTAACATATATTAGTGGCATTTGCTCAAATATTTCTTCACGCTCTAAGCTTTTTGCTTACGATTGCGTCTTATACAAAACAACTGAGGATGACAAAGATTATTTTGAACTTCAACTTGGCTTGGGCCGTGTGCCAAATTGGTGCAGCAATTGGGGAATGGAGCTGAATGTAAAGAAATGTAAAAGAGCTAGATTTTCGTAAAAAAGAAGGACAGAGGAAGTATGGGCTATACCATTGCCAGTCAACAACTTGATAAAACTGATACAATTCGTTATCTCGGTGTTATTTTTTTCTAGCGACTTACTAAGGAATAGTAATATTAATTTAATAACGAATAAGGCAAACAGCGTGTTAGGAATTCCAGGTCATAATTTCCGTCATTGCCCAAAAGAACTGAACGAAATTTAATATTTTTCTTTTGCTCGTTCGGCTCTGGAATATGGATGCATAGTTTGGTACACTCAAACTAAAGTCTATCGGATAAGTTAGAATGAGTACAAAGTCCGAGCGCCAGATTTGTCTTCAATAATTTTACGTTCAAAGCAAGCGTCACGGCTATGAAAACAATTACACTGCCAACTGCTCTCATGCAGACAGAAAACTTTAACAGTAAAACGTTTTTATTGTATATATAATGATAAAACCTGCATCAATAATAAAAAATACATCGGATTTCCCTTCTACGTGTCAGAAAGAATTGACCATGAAAACAGGGTTTCAACCATAAACTATCGTTGTAGATCATTTTTTTCGAACTGCATTAGAATGGAACACGCTTAATGAAACTGCGTTTCCCTCTATTTTCATTTGAAATGTTTTTTTTAGAACCCCTCCCTGGAATAATGCCTCGAGGGCGATGCAGGTGACCTCAATAAATAAATAAATAAATAAATAAATAAATAAATAAATAAATAAATAAATAAATAAATAAGTAAATAAAAAATATGAAATGCGGTCCTCCAGAAAGATGTAGTCAGTGGACAGTTCATCAGGGGTTGTGTTTTAGTGGTATGCGAAATAAATCTGGAGATACAAATCAATGTATATGCCTTTCGGAATTTTCTTATTCAAAAACAGCTCTAATTTGGAGTCTTTTCCCCCTTTGACTTTGCAAAAAAAAAAAAAACATATCCGCGGTTAATTTTTTTTTCGACTTCCGCTAGGTTTTTTTTGCGCATGTGTTCCAGGCTTTAAGGTTACAAAGAATGAAGGCTGCAGTCACCAAATAGGGCTTTGGAACGTGCTTTTTCGTAATGAGCTCACATACTGCAAGCGCTTGAAAGCGATTGGAGACATGTCCAAGCATTCGCTGCATCGTCGGTTTGTAGGGCGATCCAAATCAGCCAACAAAACGTCGAAGTCAAAGTCTAATTATTGGTTTTTACGTGGCAAACCAACTACGGGCATCTGGCACGCCCCAGCGGAGGACAGAGGAATAATTTGGAATACATAAGTGTCTTTTGACGAGCAACCGAAAGCTCGGTTACACGACGCCTTCTCCGCAAACCGTCATTGTGGGCGGAGGTTAATGAGGTAAGATGAATAATATTGCCATTAAGGGATCCGTTGGCAGGCGCTTTGCCTGGGAACCTCCTAGACGATTCAGCAAAATGTCGTCCAAAAAATCCACGAGACGAACGCTTTCGGTTTTTGCTTTCATATCTTCCGCGAGCCGGAAGGGCAGAATGTGTCGGATCCGTATCGACGAGAGAGAGATGGCACCGGCGACAGCCGGAGGGAGGAAAAGGGGGAGGGGGGGGGTGACTTGAAAAGAAGATTTGCACATTAGCCTCCACGGGCGGGAAAGGAAAAAGGACCCCCATTGTGGGAGTTTTAGTGACTTCGTGACGATTGTTGAAGATAGCTACACCGATCAGTAGAACTGTTGGGTTTGCCTCGTTCGTGTGCAGGAACACCAGCCTCGTGTCCCGCACCCAAAACGTATTTCTCCTCTTAACCGATCGTCTTATTAAACCCCTTCTCGTACCGATGGACCGTGTCGCCGTTCTGTGCCGTAGAATGCCGCCAACGAGGAGACGACTGCAAGAGCTCTTCAGCAGACCAATTCACTACCAACATGGAGGCACATGAACGTAGGCGACTTTGCTCCTTGGGAACTTCGGCTTCAACTCATAGACAAAGTATGGCAAGTTTCGTCATACAGCCGTCAGAAAGGTTTTTGTTCTCATTGTCTAATGAATGGCCGAAGTAAAAAAAAAAGAGAGAAAAAACGTTAGGAACGTTTCCGCACATTCTCTTGACTTCGCACCAGCCTGAGCCACACCTAATGAATGCCTTAGTTTATATCATTGGAGACCAGGCCGAACATATCTATAGCACGTTCCAGCTCTCTGAAGGGGACACCAAGAAGTTGGAAATAGTGATGGAGCACTTCGACAAGTACTTTATTCTATGGCGCAATATATTCTTTGAACTGGCTCGTTTTAACACAATAGTCTAGCAAGCAGGCGACTCTGCTAAGGATTTTTCTCTTCGCTTTACGCACTTTAGAAGCACTGTGATAGCCTCCAGGAAGAACCCGTGAGAGATCACTCAGTGGTCGGAATCAAAGACCAAAAGCTTTCTCCAAGACCGCAACTCAGCGCGCACTTTAACCTTCAAAAGGCGCTTGAAACGCGAGAAAAGTGGAAAGCGTTCGTCAGCAGCAAGCTGAGCCAACACCACCTAGACAGAATGCCTACGCACCGTCCTCGCAGTAAGATCAATCGAGGCTTGAGATCGGGCACGAATGCTTTGACAGAGTTCGACCGGGGCTCGTGTCCAATCAGCGGGTCAAAGGTCGAGCTCGGGCACAATAGCCTAGTTAGCGCGATCCCACTCTGATGACGTTTAATGAAGAGAGAGAAAGCCGTGCCAAGGCTTTCATTATTTTAAGTGGCTTTGTCTGAGCTCAATCCTGACATGCTGACACCCAACAAAGCTGCCTCAAAGTGTCGGCAAAAAGGAAAACAACGCGGTTGGACCAAGTATCCTTCGAAATCTACCCCTCAAACAATGAGCGACATCAACCCAAAGCAAAAGCAAGATCATCTTCCATTTCGTCCAAAAGCCGTGCTCAAATACCGTGTCGCCGGTGAGGAAAAGTACAACACGCACGCGCCCAATGCCCAGTAAGGTCAGAAGTGTGCTGTAAGTGGCACAGGAAAGGACATTAATCACATCTGTCTGAAGGTCTCGATGCGTCGATTTTGTTGGAGCACCCTAAACTTATGGAGTACATGAATATTTAGGAGCCATCAAATCCTCCAAGACTAAAGCATGGGAAACTACAATTCTGGTCCAAGATTAGCCGGTGAACTTCAAAATGGATACAGACACCGACGATACTGTCTTATCATAGGCAGCGTTCCAGATGCTCAAGTGTAAACCTCTGCTTTCCGAAGATCGGTGTCAGCTTTGCCGGCCTGACGCAAAGATCCTCGCGACAAGAGGCGTTGCACAATTCCAGCTTGTCTACCCCGAACGCTAAACGATTTAGGTCATTTACGTGGTAGAGAAGGCCCATACATCTTTGCTCGGCAAGCTGGCAATCGGCAAGCTGCTGACTGAGCACAGCATACGCCTACGCGAAGAAGCGAAACCAGTTTTCATCAACTAACACTCCACGCCGCATCCCCATTACACCGTATAAAGAAAAAAAGATGGAGCTCGAGCGAATGGCAAGCACCTGTCTAATATAATCTGCAGACGAACCAACCGAGTGGTGTGCACCTATGGTAGGCGTCCCAAAACCAGCCGGAGAAGTCAGAATCTGCGTGGACTTCAATGCCCTCAACCACCACGTATAAAGAGAATAGCACCCAGTTCCTTCCGTCCAGCACACACCCAGACTGCCCCACGGCACAAATATACTGTCGAAACTGGATGCAATTCAAGATTTTGGGAGATCCCAGTGAACGATGGCAGCAAAAAGCTCACCACCTTTATTACGCCGTTTAGAAGGTTTTCCTTTAACATTTCACCTTTCGGCATAGCGTCTGCTTCAAAACACTTCCAAAAGCAGATGTCAAACATTTTGCAAGGCGTTGACAAAGTGGTATGTCACGTGATAGACATCCTCATCTGGGGCTCTATTGACGAAGAGCACAACGAGACGCTTCGCGCAGTGCTGCATAGAGTTACGAAGGCGCTCAACGATAGAAAATGCCTATTCAACGTCCAACACCTCACATTCTTGGGGCGTTCGCTAGACCACAATGACATCAAACCCGATGAAAGGCAGGTTGAATTCATTCTAAAAAAATTGAAATCTGGCAACAACAGCGAGCTGCAAGGAGTGCTAAGAATGGCGACATACATTTTCCGCTTTGTATTAAAACATGATGAGGATCTACAGCCGCTAACATCTGCGTTGTCATAAACAAAATGCTTTTCTTTGGCATATTCATCAACAACATGCCTTTGACAAGTGGAAACAAATAGTATTGTCTCATCCTGTGCTGGGCGTATACGACCCCAAGACACAGCTGTCAGCACAGACGGTTCGTCCTTCCGACTTGGGGCAGTTATTCGGCAACGACAAACTGACGGCTAGTTTTTTCTCATTGCATATGCTTCACGATTGCTCTCGGACACAGAAAATCGCTACGCTCAAATTGAGAACATAGCCCTTGCATTAGTCTGGGTAATTGAAACGTTCAAAGAGTCCCTGGTTGGAAAAATTTCACGCTGGAGACCGTGCACAAAACGCTGGCTCCAATCCTTATGTCAAAAAGCCTTAAAGACTTCACCCACATGCTCCAGAGACTAAAAATAAAGATGATGTGCTATCAGTGCAATGTAGAATACATTCCAGGGAAAGATCTACTAGCAGTAGACACACTTTCTCGTGTACCACTTCAGCATAGATGCGATGCGGACCTCGAAAAAGAAGACGGTTTCGTTTGCTCCGTGGAAAACGCTATCTCCATCAATGAACATTGCCTTCAATGGTTGGAAGAAAGCCAAAATCTAATCTCACCCCAAGCGTGGCCGTCCAGGCGAGACTTGTTGGAAGGTCTTAAACCTTCACTTGAACAATCTCACACTATTGAAAAAGATATTTTACCGGAATTTTATCTCCAGTAAAACATTATTTTACTGGATCATGTGACTCTTTTCACTTCCGGTAAAGCCGGATTTTACAGGAATGTCACCGGATTTCTTACCGGAACTTCATTTCCAGTGAAAATTTGTTTTACTGATATATTGGACACCTTTTACTTCCAGTAAAGCCGGAATATACCAGAAGGCACCGGATTTGCCGCGAATCACAGGAACGTACTGCTTTTGTTTTCGGACATCAACGGAAGGCATTTAGGAAGAAGCCTGTGTACCGTGGGTGGTGTATGTTTACCAGATACTGGACGATCCGGTAATTATTAAAACGCGGTTAGTCCATATAAGCATGAGCGTTCCATGTTTTTATGTCACTGAGTCGATACCAGTGAAACCGTCTGCACAACTGTAGACAAAAGCTATCAGACCAAATAGAAACAACCAAGGTATTTGGGAGTTTGTGTAGATGCCGAACAGCTGAGTAGGGGCCGAGGTGGAGTGGACTTAAATCGCCTGAGACTCAAAGCGGCAGACTGTCACGGCAGATATATTGCGTTAACGCATCGGGCATTCATTTGCAACTCCATTTTCATTCCGACTGCATGGTATGCGGCACAATTTGGGCAGTGTGCCTCCCTTTATATTGCAAAAGTGCATCGTTTGTTTGCAACCTTTGTCTGGGAATTGAATATTGAATGCATGCGACGAAATAACCTCTTCTTAAGTCAGAAGAAGGGCGGTCTCGGATTAGTAAACGTTGAGATGAAGCTTCGAGTGCACCGCTTTTTGTTCGGTAGGGATCATTAGAGTTTTTTTTTATGTTGTCGTCCTTCGAGAAATTGGAGGAGGCTGCTTGAGGTACTTGCTTGAAGGTGCAACAAGATCGGCCCGTTCACGCGTGTTATAATTTTGCAAAACAATAGTGGCAGTTTTACAGTTTTTGAAGCGAGATTTTCAAGGGAACATCTTGATAAGGTTAAAGGAAAACATTGTATTGGCGTACCCTAGAATCAATTACGCCGCCTCCATTTTATTGCGTTAGTGCAGAAAGTGTGTGTCAGTCCGATATTTTCCAATGTCTTCGACGCAATTCAGTTAAAATGGGGTTAAACAAATTTGTTTTCCTCCGCCTGCATTGGGAGGTACTCCCTGCGAGGACTTGGTTAGTGAAAAACACGTTTTTTGAAACATTGGCCCACAAATTGTGCACTTTGACCGGGGCTAAAATCACTGGAGCACGTACTTTTGCACTGTACGCATCGCGAGCTGTTTTGTTCCGAGCTAAAACTGGAAAAAAGGTAAAATGAACTACATTAACTGGAAAAAGGTCAAATACCTAGAGTTCGGCTTTTGTCCAAAAAGCAGAGCCTGGGATGTTATCGCGCTTCTTGGATTGCATGTCTTATGAAACACGCGGACTGATCACTCTTTGTAGTGGAAGGAGCAAAGCCAGCTTGGCGCCACTTTGTCGAGGGTTTTATGTATGTTTTACTCGCTTATAGAGGCAACACAACAATCAGGCTTGGAGTGCTGGACAATTTGGAAAGCGCGTCTGCATTGGCGCTAGAAGGTTGCCTCTTTTTTTTTGGGGGGGGAGTAGAGTGGCAAATGTCAGAGGCCTGTAAGGGTGCAACTAAAATTCGTGAGGAGCTGTGCTGTGATGGGTTGAATGCTGCAAAGTTCCTACGCTACCCTTCAATCTGAATAAAACGGTAAAACAAGAGGACAGTGCCGTTCGGCATTTAACCTGTAAGTAACGTGCGTTTTAAATAAAATGTTAAAAAAAGGAACAGTGGAAGGGTGGTCTAGCGCACACCAGCTCGGAGCACTGTGGAGCGAAAGCTCGGGCTGCAGAACCGAGGATCTCAGGTTCAATGCCCACCTCTGCCGTTTCGATCTGGATGAGCATCATACCGGCGTGCGGTTTTGTATCATTACTGCGTGATGCACGTTAAAGACTCCACGCTAGTGGTTGTACTGCACTGGCTTAATTGCTCACCTACCGCTGGGAGACACATCGCTCGCTCAGGCAGACCAAGTTTTATGCTGTATACACAAACACGCAACCCAATTTTTTTTGGCACACACGTGGCACGCTTATTTATTCGCCACCCCCAAAGGCTACCCATGCGCCTTTTATACTGATCATTTGAAAGAATTTGTTTTGTCACTGACCATCTCGACCGTGAACGATGTTTCAAACATGGCGCTGCTTTCGCACCAATATTGTTCTCCAATATTGTTGCTTAGCATTCCAAGGAGAGTCTCTCTAAGAAGTAACGGTACACACAACAATAATTTTGGACAGTCTATAAAGCACCGTTTCCGTAGGCTCCCAGCAGCCATGGTCTCGCTTCCCCGAGTAAACAGCTCTAGTTTTCGCGTGCGCGTCTCCGTGTCAACCGCATAGTCTTTCGGAAAAAAGCAAACATATAAAATAAACTTGCCACGTGCGTGCTAAAAAAATTTGAGTTGCGTGTTTGTGTATACAGCCTAAAACTTGGTCTGCCCCAACGAGCGACGAGTCTCCCAGCTGTAGATAAAACATTTGACAATACAAAAAATTAACCTTTCTGGTCATTGGAAACGTTCTTACCATAAGCTACGTGGCTATTTCTATCTCAGTTAAACAAAAAATATATATAAACGCTTCCAAACCACGTTTCAAGAAATGCAAAGGGGAAGGACGCCTGGACCACGGTCAAAAGTCGCAATGGCCAGTGCATCATCGATGGCCGCGTTCGCGGCAGCGCTGGTTCCAACGACGTCCTGGAACAGAGGCTCGGATAGTTATAAAGTCACCTCCAACCCTTAAACATCCGCCTCCTGCACTATGTGATGCTACGATCTTCTGTACATACCTCCCCCTGCGTTCCGAAACAGTTATGGTGCGTTCACATTGAAAGCGGATCCGTGCGTTTTCAACCGCAAAGCTGACTGGGATCGAGCGATTGAAGCGCGTTTTTGCCAACTGCTTCGGGACCGATTTGCCTCAACTGCTTTCGCGAACCGCGAAGCGCAAACAATCGCAACGCATCACTGACGTTACGTCGGTGGTTTTCTAAACAAGATGGGTTCTGTCGTAGGCGCCGTAGTCTTAGCGTTGCGGCATAAAAATCAACAGTGAAACGTGATGTCCACATCCGTCACTTGAACCCCCCCCCCGAAAAGAGTTCACTCGTAATCTTAATGGGCTTTGCGCTGGTGATCTGGTTCGGGTAGGAGTTTGTTTATCATTGGGGTAACAAAATCTGTCGCTCGTGGCGTGGAAAGTGACGTCACATGACTTGATATCACGTGATCTTTACAGAAATTCAATTTTTACTACGACGATATTTTCGCGGGCTCAAATTTTAGCGGATCAATAGCTGACCTTAAATATTTGCGGTTCTAATCGCGAATCGTGTATAGCCGAGGTCACATATTGCCCGAATTGTTCTGGACGTATTTTCGCGTTGTAGCTTCGGATTCGCGAGAATTAGACCGCGCGTAATCGTTTACAGAATATCACCGCGCTCATTACGAATATGACCTCAAAGTCTTGAGGTCGCGTGACTTATACACATTCAATTTGTGGCAGATTTAGTCGGCAGATTGACAAGTTTCCTGCCGAGTGCATCTCACTTATGTGTGTAGCTAATCTCTTTACTAGACGGCAACATAGTTGGTTCTGCTCAATGTTATGTATGTATAATCATGTAAAAAGCCACCGAGATGGCTATTAATCAATATATAATCGCTCCTTTCCGACAAGCCGCAGTGTCATTGCAAAACGAAGCTCTACACTTGATACAAATGCGTAGCGAATTAATGCGCAATAGTTTTGCGCGTAAAAGGAATAGCATCTAGGCTCCAGGGGCTCTTCACCATTTAATTGAGCTACTGACTTAAAGCGTGACAGGTACACTCGATAGCAATTCCTGCAATTAAGATATCGGACCTAGAACGGGTTTTCAAAAATATGTGAAAGGGTGTCAAATTTCTATCTAGCGAATACAGACAGCGCGCCCCGCAGGGCTTTCCACGTCAAATAGCACTTCAACTCACGGCGATGTGTCATTACATCTCTTGCGCAAACGCTTTTTTTTACCGCGATGGACTCTCCCCCCCCCCCCTCCTCAAGACCCACTAGTGTCAAGCCTCGCGGCCACGCTTTTTTCAGGTCTTCACAAAAGGCCGAACACCTAAACAAAAACAAAAATTCACGTAAAAAAAGAGAAAACAATTATATATACAAGCAATGTGTAATTGCAACCGTCGAATCCCTTTTATGTCGTCCATTTCCATCGTGGGCATACAAAGCCACAGCGGAACACACGCCAAGGTAGGTGTGGTTAAACCTCAGCCTCGCGCGGCTTGTTCTAAGATCTCGGGCTCGCTCGCTGCGGGCATCCGGGCATCTAACTCCTGAAACATCTTGAGCCGTTTCTTTCTCTCACGTGGCGTTCGAAACCTCACGCGACGACAAATCTAATTGAATGCTTTTCTTGAATCCCTGTCGCCATGTGTATTTGGCATTCAAAAACTGCCATTTGCCGTACCTCAGTGGGAAGAGTGGAAGACTCAGTATCAACCTTCACTTGTAATCATTCGATTTGCAGTTTCTGGGAAATAGCATATCGAAAGATGCTTTATAATTCAATGTCAGGTAATTTGCGTTAGTCGATGAGCGACGTGATTCCACTATTATAGCACCTAAAAATAATGCCGTTTGAAACTTTATTTAGCTAAAACATACCTTATTATTTGTACAGTTCATTGCTCACTGTTTTCATTTGGTATGCCCAGCAGACCGTTCACGGCAGTTATGGTGGATGTCGCGACGACAAAACTCGACAATAAAACTTGTCCGTGTAAACACTGGTTCCTTAAGAGCAAAATATTAAACGAACGTGTAAAACTGAATGTAACATCGAGATATTAAAGGATACTTAAGAAACATGGTTTGTTTTGACATTAGATTTATTAGAGCAAAGTACACAAAGGAGATAGTTATCAATAGTAATAAAAAGAAGGAACACGACATACACGATGGGGTTGCATGTTAATGGCGAGTTTACACTTGCAGATTCCTCGGCGGATCCGGCAGGCGAAAAGTGGATTTTGAGCCGCGTGGGGAAACCGGCTCGTCGCTGGTTGAAAATCTGGATGTGGGTCCTGGACGAATAAAATTTTTCCAAAAGCGAGGGATCGATATTGCCAACCGTCTCCAAAACTCACTTCTGCATGCACGAATCCGCCCTCAAATGCGCAAGTGTAAAGGCGCCACAATGATGGCCCATACACGCTTGAGCTTAAGCGCGAGGCGCTGAGTTGCCCAGTTCCGGCACGTTGAATCACCGCGTTGGGAATGGCGCTTGCTCAAAGCTTGCACACCCACTTGCGTTGACAGACGCGTAGTCGACCGCAGTCAGGAACGGATAATAACGTGATATTGTCGCTTGAGGCTCACCATTAGTAAACGACATCTACGTTAACATGGCGGCGCATAACAACAACGTCAACGTTGCCGCATTTTTTTTTTTTTTTTTGGGGGGGGGGGGCGGGGGAATTGTGTTAGTTTTCTCACCTGCCTTCTGGCTTGAACCAATGCAGCATTGGAAAAACGAAAACCGGCTCCGCTGCCCCCCCCCTCCACTCTCTCCCCCCCCTCCCCCCCCCCCCACACACACACACATACACCAAAACTTCCAGACGAGCAAAATCAAGATCCTGTCTCCTAACATGGAATCTCATGCACGTCGCTGATGCTCACAAGCAAACGCTTGGCTCTCGTATTATTTTTTTGGGGAGGGGTGGTTGATTAATTTTTGCAATGCAATGCTTTCAAATGTTGAGCTAGGTTCTACTTTCGTTTGTCGCGTTGCATTGCGCTGATTAGCTGCTCGCGTCGTACTGCAGGCAGACGCTTCCTGCCGCAAGGACCCCGTACCTCGATCGAACATGTTCAAACACAAGTGTGTTTACGGACCTTGACGCTAACAGTTAGCATAAAGATACACCGCTACGCGTTAGAACTGAAGCTGACTTTTTAACATGTGGATGTAATGCATCAAACAACAATGCGCGGATTTTAAACGTTTCTCCCTATGTCATGGCACTATCACAGAGGCTGAGAGAACATCAGGAGATCAGCAGAGCCGGAGACAACAACCAGCCTGGTCATCTCGTCCTCGGAATCGGCCTGTATAAACCACGTTCGGGCAAAGTGCATGACCTTTTGAAAGATCTCATGGAGGTGAGTCTTGCATGGGGGACTCACAAAAGGCTTTCCAACTGATTTTATGTACACTTATTTTATGTCCAGTGTTCGTCTGCCACTGAACCCTATTTTTGTTTCAATATCCGCGAGTCTGGTGCAACCATTTGGGAATACGCATGGTCTCCCATCATCTTTTCGGCTCTCTACGACAATCAGATGTATGAAGCGCCGATGACTACCCACAGATAGAAGGAGCGGCTCATGCTTGCTTATTCTTTTGCAATTTCAAAACGTACAAAAGTCATTGCAAGACAAAACAGTGTCCGTATCGGTTCTTTTTTTTTAGTTCGTTCTGTGTTTTGGGTGGTCTAAACACGCAGCGGTAGGACAGAAACAATTAGGCCGCTGCAACCTCTACGTACACTCTAGCGATCTCCAAGCGTGTACATAGTGTAGGCCCCATAATTCCCCGTGCTACGCGGTGCAATGTAGAATGGGCGAGTGGCCTTGTGGGATTTTCTTGAAAGGACTATCGGCGTCGGATGTCACATAAAAATTACCTCTCCACAATATTTTTTGTAAACCTCGTATTTTGATAGTTCTGGTATCTTGTTAGTTTGCCTGTTTTCACGAGCAAAACTTAAGGTGCTACGGCCATTTCAAAAGCCAATTAAAAAGTATAGACCATCTCTTTCTTCGCGATTCTAAAACTCTACATGTTTTGGTCATACTTATTTTTTGAGTGGTATCCTTTCACAACAAATGTAGTGAATAAAGTGTTGTAAACTAAGTAAAGCAATTGCAAAATAATGCTTCCCGACATCACTTTCTGAGTGGCAGCAGCTACTTTGTTTACTTCCTGCTTTAAAAAATTATCTGCGTGTTTTTTTTTCCTGCTAGATTCCGTGTTGAAATTGCCCAGAAGTCTTGCGGTGATACACCTTCCCTGGCTCTATGAAAAGAGTTGAAGTAGAATTACCACCATTTGAATGTTATCTCAAAATCCAATAAGGCACATCTGAATTACTCTTGCATGAACGTCTATGTCATCCGTCATGATTTGAGGTGACCTTGCTAGCTGCGAAAGAAGATCGAAAAATATGACTGTCCAACTGTACGTTCAGACATGTGAATGCATTACCTTCACAAACATCAGCATTGCAATGCCAGTCTACCAGCTTGCAAAGAAACAAATATTTACTTTCATTACTTCTCCATAAGCCCTCGCACTTTTCTCTTGTGATCGAATGTGGAGACTGCGGGCGTTCACCTGTTTATATATTTTATTTTGTGTGTGTCTGTGTAACACAATCTAAAAAGATCAAAGCCTTTGCTCTAGAAATGTAACGTTCTCACAGTGACATCGAGAGAGGACACGAGTGGCGACATATTGACGCGTTCAATTATGCTTTTCATCGAGCTAGGAACCCATTGCCGAGTTGGCGCCCTTTGACTGCGATCAGACTTGTACACACGGTAATAAGAAAAGTAAATAATTGCATTTACAATTATGCAACTAATGACAGTTACAATTCCCCGTTAATAAAAGTAAGTGACCGTTAGCACAAATTGTAATTCGTTACTTTCGCCGCGTTAGTTTCTACCTTAATGTTCTAGGGTAAGACACAAAACCCAAGGTTGTTATGGAAGCGTTTATTGTCGCTATAAGTCACACAGCTGTTACCTTGAGCAACAGCTGGCTCTTGAAAGTATCGTTGGACGCCTTGCCTATTTTCTAAGTGAGGATGTGGTCCGCCGCACGAATGCCTTACGCACTGCTTTGCGTGCTTCTTGAGAAAAATGGAACAACTCTCTGCTTTGGTGAATGCGAAAGGCCTGGTTGTTACAGTTGCGCTGTTTGAATTGCAAAGCTATATTCCAAATAAATAAACCTGGAATAGAATCAATGTATGTGAACATATTGCTAATATATTATGTCAACCATATTTTACCCGTAAAATGTCGCCACAAGGTAGTACAGCAAAATAGCAAGTCACGGTAATTACGGAAAACAATAAAATATAGATTACATTTTTATATCTGTCTTCAATTATCTCTGAACACAAGTCGTGCCTTAGTTGAGACGTCGGTGAATAATATGATGTAAATTTTGGGATATATATCTAGAAACAAAAATTGGGGGATCCGTCAATAAACGAAAATATAATTTCGATCAAAACGGAAATGTAGATTTACCCATGACGTGCCTAGCTTGTCGATGATTGATGCCCTCCAAAACGCATGTAGCACGAGTCTGCCGTACCACAGCTCAGTGTTCTTCAGCTAAATATCCGGTAAGGCAAAGGCAGCGTTTCCCAACAGCGACGGCACGAATTTTAAATTTGTAGATTACTGGCTACATAAGAGTCGTACCTCACACTTCCATGTCTGGAAGGGTTAACCAAGACCATCATTCGGAAGCCGATCGTCCGGGCGCTAGAGAGCGCCATTCTCTCACCGCGGTGCAACTATCACTGAAATTTGATATACATTATTTACTACGTATTCCAATATTGTAAAAAAATGGAAAAGAGAAAACAAATACTTGACGCACAAAAAGTGTGACAGAGTTAGGGTAACCTGAAGTTTTTTCGAAGATTAGGTGAAAAGCAGCACAATAAAAAATAAACATTCGTATCTCCAAGGTTGAGAAGTGTTATAATATCTTTCGAGTAGTGTGCCAGTAGTATCACATTCTTTTCAGTAGATTTCTGTGTTGAACTTTATTCAGCGCAAAATGAAGCGTCCCCTTCTGTTGTGACATTACGCGAACTGTCGTGGTCACTATAACTGAGGAGGGCTTTGCTCATTGCCTCGAGCTTTCGGAAGGCACGAGGTCGACGATCGTTTTGTGTCATCTTCGCATCTTCGAAAGCAATGGAGTGAAGGGACAGAAAGCAAAGGCGTGCAATGATCCGCTACGACGAATCCGGCCAACTCGTTGAAACCCAACTCGTCAATGGCCATTCGTCAAATAGGGCAATTCGTCGAAATGCAACTTGTATAGAGGGGCAATCTGTCGAAGGGTGATTGGTCGAAAGGGTTGAATGACGGCCCGAGGTACAAGTTCGTGGTTTCTTGTTGTCTTATCACTTAATTTTTTATTTGTGTTTGGACTAGGGACACCGCCCTTGTGAGGTTACAAGACTGAAAGAAACGTAACTTGAAGGCGAAGACGGTACAGACCTTGAGACAAAGTGGAGACGTATGTTATCTCGCGACCGTCCTTTTGTTCCTTTTCTTTATTATATTTCGGAATCAACTGCCGCAGACTGTCGCCTACCTAATGGCCGCCCCTGCTTCACCGTGAAAGCGGCAAAACCGGCAAGTTGTTATCTTCGACAAGAAAGAACACACTGGAAGTCGATTACCGTGCTTCACTTTTACGGTCTACCAGAGTGCAGTATGTCCTTTTAAATTTTTGGAAAATATGATGTATATTGACTTTGAAAAGGCGCCGGGGAATCGGCCTCTTGGACGGGTTTCCTCAGACGAGCTTCCTATGACGAATTGGAGTGCTCGACCAATGGGCCGCCGATGAGTTGGCCGTCGACTACCTCGCTTTTGACGAGTTGGCCTAGACATTTGCTTCACCAACTAACGTGCACTTTAAACGTTTTTTTTTTTTTTATGAATGAAGAGTTTGGAATTTGGGAGTTTGGCTAATATTATGTTCATTGAGAGTCCGATTCTTTTAATTCGTGTGTTTCCCCTTCGCCGTGGGGAAGCGATATTTTAGGTGCCGTGGAGACAGGTTTTTCCAGTAGGGTCTAAGCTTACCAAAAAAAAGACTGTTCTGTAGAAACGTTTTTTTTTTGTAGTTCCTATTGGTTTTATAGCCCGCTTTTTCACTTTGAATCGAAAAGAAATGAATGGCGTTTCAACCATTCCTTTACATAAACAAGCAACGAAATAACTTTTCAATCACTTTAAAAATATATGTAGTTATAGCTCTCATATAAATTACTGATAAATGTACAGGCAATTGCTATGCAATTTCGATTACCTTTAACGGATTGCTGTTCAAGTCTCACTGTGATGACGTTTAAACGAAGAAGAGGAGATGTTCACTAGACCTAACCATCCTACGTGATGGTCTAAACAACACATTTGGTTGTTAAAGGCAAGTATAGGCGTGTAGACCGCAAAGCTTTATATTTTGTCTACTGAAATTATTTAGACAATATTATTTCTTGTTCAAACCACCTACTAACCTTAATGTGTTGTGTATTTCCCCAGCTTCATTTGGACTTGTGTGTAACACCAATTCAACTTGCCCGACGTACATAGGGGTGTTAAAATTATTTTTTTCGATACTTCGAATGTTTAAAGCGAAACATTGTATAGAAAATTACTAAACTATTGTGTCCGGTATGCTTGTGTTTAAGAGGTTAGTTGACTGGGCGAAACAAAAACAAAGTGCTATATGTGTGAAAATAATAATAAAAAAAAGCGATGGGGGCGTGAAATATTTTCAATAAACTTCTACTTTGCAATAGTTCTTATTCCGACAGTGCAAAGCATTGCTGTAATTAGGAAACACGTTTAGATGAGACAGATTGTCTCGTTGGCTTTAGACAAGCTAAAGCGCTCTAGTTTTGTTTAGAATAATGCATTTGTAGAATACCCACCATGCCTCGCTACACTCTAAGTTTAGTGAAAGCCACGCTACGAACTGCTGGGAAAATGCAGTCAGTGTGAACATCGCACATCATAGCGTTAGTCATGTTTCTGTGCGCGTTTTATTTTCGCTAAACCAAACATGAGGAAAAAAGGCCCTTGACTTGTGTGTTCGAAACTGCTTGATTGATTATATTACGTTGTGTCGTCGGCTGAATCTGGACATATGTCAGAACGAAGTATAAGGAACCTGGCTTCGCACAATGGTAAAAAATGCGGAAACCTGGTTGAGTTGTATATTCATCTTTACAAATTTAAAACATCGCTTGTGTGTGCATCTTTTCTCGTCTTTTGTTTTATTTCCGCTGTGTTTGTATTTTTTTTACTTTTTATAGCCCTAGATTAAAATCTAAGTTTTACTAGTCTCAGAGGTAATATGACACAGCAGAAATCAACTTAAGCACTTTATGCTAATCATAGCATAAACCATGACAGCTTGTTTAGAAATCTGAATATTTATCTTTTTTTCATGAATTGCTATGGGTTGGCCGCCCTACATTCAAACAGGCAGGATATGATTTTGTAGGGCAGCATAATTTGTTTGTAATACTAACTTTAATACACTCTATTCTATTCTAGCTAAGCGTGCTTATATATTGAATGGTGAAAATCGGTTATGCAAATTTCTAACGAAGGCCAAAATGTCTACACGAACAGTGCGTTTGACTGTTAGATATAACACGCGGGCATCGGTCGAAGAGTCTGACCTCATAATCTGCTGGCGCAGCCTGTAAGATCACGCAGCACTGTTGTATCTAGCGTTATACTGTTATTGTGGACCGAATTACCGAGGCTTGCTGCGGTAATAATATTTGAAAAAATCATTTTCTTTTTGCAAAAACTTTTGTTTAATACTATATTTTAACACGGTGAAATTTTGATGTGAATTTCCCGATTTAATCGCGCTGAAAATAAAAAACAAACATCTGCTGTGGTTCGCACCTTTAAATCGCCTTCATGCCCAGGATGATGTAAAGAATGCAGTTGTAATCAAAAGCAAAACAAGGATGCAAGAAAACAGGAAGTGAGCTGGTGTGATAAGAAAAGAACAACGAGGTAATCATGCAACCCGTATTAGGGAGCGGCACCAGTTTCAGGAAGAGCCACTTTATTCTCTGCAGCATCAAATATTTTGTGGTTGGGCGGCGCTTATATTAGTTTCGATCAGCGCAGGCCAGATACATCTGGAGTTTCGCATATTCCGGGTTTATTTTGCCCAGAGATTCGGTGTTTTTTGGTGTGAACAGAACACGACCACGTGATACCCCAAATTACAGGGAATTTAGAAATCGCTTTCGTGCAGATCAGAAAAAGTGATGGGATAAGTGGAGGGATTATGAACAAAATAAACTCGCGGACAGTTTTGTGTTGGCTGTATTCCCGACTAAATCAAACCAAACCTGCAGATAAAGGTTTGCCCTCCATGAAGTTTGGGTTTTTCGTCCTCAGGACAGCTCCTATTCTTTCGTGTTTTCTATTTCCCGGGTACAATAAAATCCATTTGGGGATTCACTGTCGGTGTTTCACAGCATTTTCCGAATTTACGGAACCCACGCTTGTATTTTGCAGTCGAGGGCACTCTACACTTTGAGACGGCTGCGAAGTGTAGCGTTGAATTAAGTACTTGTCCCGCCCTAATACTATCGTCCCTTTTTTTCACCAGCAAAGCAACGATAGACGCGGTGATCCTTCGAACTCACGTGGACAGTTCATTCAAACAAGGACCCTGCTTCATCACCGGGCCGAACGTCTACGTCAACCAGAGGCCTTCGAACGCCTACGAAGTGTCCATGGTGGGCAAACGCGGTCACTTATACATCGACAGGCAGTTCTCAAAGAAGAGTCGCATTTTGTCCACGCCACGCGGGGGCGCTGTGCGTACCCGAAATCCACACTCGCGTCTCATCACGAGTCCGCGCGTAAGCAGAGTCGGCAGCAGAGTCACGCCACCCGGCTGGCGTGACGTCAGGACGTTGAGTTGCTGACCCCTTGTGGCAACTGCTCGTATTCTCGCGTATCGCCCAGATAATATCATAACTCATCCGCTCTCCGGTAAACACGGCGCGTCCACGTTCCAGCCTAGCAGTTGGGGAGAGCCAATCGCTGCCATCTACCGAGGGAGCTCGGTCAATGACGAGGCTAGAATTACGTTTACACCTCGAGACCAGTCTTCGATGTGACACTTCGCATGACACTTCGATGTGACACACGCAAAAACACATCGTTACGACGCTCCTCGTCGTTTCGTGCCTTCGCTCTCAGCGACTCAATTGTTCAAGGTCATGGAATGCACCGCTATCCAGCAATTTTGGTGCGTCTTGGTTGGCTCCTCGAGACTCTACGGTCGGCCGCGGCAGGACTGAAAGGAAAGCAGACCACGAGCATGATCTAGGCCAGGGACTCAAGCCGTAACCGAAACCGAAAACCGTTTAGGAACGCGCGTTTTTCAGTAACCGCAACCGGAACAAAACTGTTATTCGAAATTTATAAAAACCGTAACCGTAACCGTAACCGTCATTTATTTACCGGTAACCGGTTTTAACCGATATTAACCTAAAAAAATAAAAAAGATATTAGTTTTCCTCAAGTATGACCTGCAGGAGGGATCTTGAAACGTCGTGGCCATTTGACAGAGTAACTGTCAGCAAGTGGTGCATCTAGTAATGCATTTCTGTTGATGCGAACTTACTTTACGATTAGGAATGCTTAGTTGAAATCAGTAGTCGAACTTATAATAAAAAAGTCTCTATTTCTAAATCTTCCACACTCCTACATCGCTACATGTATTCAGTACGTGTCGCCTTCAGGGTATTAACTAATAAGTTAGAATTCTCAGATGTCCATCAAACTCGGTTCTATCAAAACCACCGATAATCCTAACATGCGGTAGCCAGTATGAAGAAACGAGGTAAATTGACCATCATGCAGAATTGGCGGAAAAGAAAACCTGGTATTTATTTAATCTGAAACATGTCGCAAGTGGCGATATACAACGGGCATGGTGGCGGGAGGCCGAAGGCGTGGTTGTTGCAGTTTTCACCGAAGGTTTTTTCTTCCTAGTTTCATATATATATATATATATATATATATATATATATATATATATATATATATATATATATATATATATATATATATATATATATATATATATATATATATATATATATATGTGTGTGTGTGTGTGTGTGTGTGTTGTTGCAATATCGCCACGCGCGACATGTTTCAGATTAAATCAAGACCAGGTTTTCTTTTCCGCCAAGGTGCGTCGCATGCACTGCGTGTTTGGCCGACTTTGCCGCACTGCCAACCGCTCCTCCTTTTCCCCGCTACCCAACAACAGCGCCTGGGCAGATGCCTCCGGAGACGGTTACGGCGTAGATGTTGGGGACTGTGCGCAGACAATCATTGCCTCTCTGCCGAAGCCAATATACCTCCGGAAAGGACTCGCCGTGTTGTGGTGCGCGTGTATTGCCGAGAAAGGGACTCTTTTAAACACGGAGAACAGAGCTTTGGCTCTCGCTCTGCGCCGCGGCCATGAACGAGCATTGCCATGGGCTATGGCAAAGCTCGTCCACGTGCATTGGCATGAAAGGAAGAGTCCCCTTCACGCCAATGCACGTGCACCAGAACACAGCGTGTCTTTCCCAGAGGTATATTGGCCTCGGCAGAGGTGCTATGATTGCCGGCGCACAGACCCCTACAGGTACTCCAAAACCGACTTCGGAGACATCTGCCCATGCGCTGTCGGGTAGCGGGGGAAGGTGGAGTGGTGGGTCGTGCGGCAAAGTCAACCAAACAAGCAGAAGAAAGGGAAGTAAATTGAGACAAAGAAGAATTTGGTCTGAAACTGTGTCAAACAGGCGGACGAAAAAGTAAAAATCCAGAGCCATAAAGAGAAGTTCAAAATGCCAAGTAGCCCGCGGCCCGAGTAATAACTATAATATAGTATAATATAAGAACACCCGACCGGACATTGGGAGGCCCATAGTTTAAATCCTAGCTCCGCCGTTTATTTTGGCTTTCGGCGGTTTCGTAAAACAATGATTCATTCGATAAAGTACTGTTCATTGATCTGCATATTTTCAAATTCATATTATATATATGAGGTATATATAAGGTGCGTCCGCACCTTCTTTAATTTTTTCTTATATGTAAATGCACCATATTTCTAGCGTCACAGAATCGGCCAGCGAGAGACGTGGTCTTCGATAACCATAGGCAATTGCTTGGAAATAGCAACCATGACGTAGATGTAACATGGCACGACAACGAAGACTAATGAAAGGAACGAACAACACATAACATATTTTTACATCTTTCTGTGTTGTTAATGTGTAGTTCGTTCCCTCTTCAGTCTTCCTTGTTTTGGGCTATTGCATTTACATAATTGTTTGACTTTCACCAACTAGCTCAGCTCTCAATTTATTAGCTTATTCTACTTAGCAGTATTTTACTAGATGATGGCTATAGTTCTGCTCCTTCCTTCAGTGTGGGCGAAGACTCGTCTGCATGTATTAGGATGAAATAAACTATAGCGGCCAGAAGGTGGGAATTGTTCTTGCAGCACCCAGTGGGAACTCTCTTAGGGTAGTTTACAAACGCTGCCGAACAACAAATTAGGAATGTTTATTTTCATTTTTATTACATAGAATGCGATGATCCCCGAGTAGCCGGGGTAACATCTATGCTCGGGTATCAAACTATGTAATATAAGTAGATGCAGCGACCCCGGAGGTGTATTTTACATGGGGGGGGGGGGGGGGGCTAGCGGTCGAAATTAAAAAAAGGGGCGGGGAAGAAGAGTGAAAAAACTAAATAAAAAAACCTTATTGTTTACAGAAGTTTTAATATCACTACCTATACCGTGTGCCCATACGTTCAGACTAGTACCAGCACACCGCTTTAAAGTTATCAACACTCCAATCCGGTATCGTTTCATGACCCCTTCAATTACTGACTTTTTTCTCTTCAATTCGTTTATTTACTCCCATCTTAAATATGGGATTGAAACATACAACGAAGTAATCTTGGTGGTTAAAGTATTCAGGGCTCGAACCGCCTTGTCCACCCTCTTCTAATAACTGAATTCTCATGTCCCAAACTAACAGAATTCTGCATACAAAGAATGCAATGTGATTGTAATATAGCAAACTCTATCATTTTGGGCACATTCACGGGCATATGTTATGAAGATCAAAGAGGTATTTTCAAACTCCTCTCCTACATTCTGTCTGTTTTGACGTAAAATGTTTCAACTACTTTTGGAAATGGACTTGTTTCTTCTAGTTCAGTAATTTAGAACTTCGCAGCCATTTAGACGTATTACTCTAAGCCATAGGTGGCCAGGCTGACCCGGCCTAAGAGCCGCAAACAGAACCACTAAACTTCCAAGGACCACCTAAAAGAAAAAAAGGCAGGAAAAAAAAAAGGGGGGGGGGGGTTCAAGCTTCTTTTAGACCAATAAATGAAACTTGAACTAATTTAGATTTATCCAAGTCAAAAACAGTCCAACTGTACGTACGTATGGTAGCCGTAGCACAGGACCAAACCGCAACCTGTCTCAATTTAAAACTCGTTCCTTTTCTCTTGTTGGGGAAGTGCTCATGTGACCGGGAGGAGGCTGGAAAGTAGGGGGGGGGGGTGTTAGGTATACTAGGGAGGCACGAGCCGCACTTTAACACCCGAAGAGCCACTGCTTGGCCGCCCCTGCTCTAAACTAAGAATAAAAAGTCATACCTCAGAGGCTCGGAAAAAGATTGCAGCGATCATATCACTCGATGGCAGAAAAGGTGTCTCGCACTGGCAGGTCAGACACGAGCTCCAGAGTAGTTGCTTGCAGTCGCTGCCTCTCGAATAATTTTCGAGGACATCTCAAGAGCCGGCTCCTTGAAACGCCTGTTAGTGGTTAGAAAGGAATGCTTCGGGAGGTTCACCGATATTTCTTTTGGCTTGTTTTAAACTTGTCGTTTCGGAGGAAACTTTCCATATGGAACTACGCTAAAAGACCAAAAATGTACAAAAAATAATGTGTAGCATGTATGTTGCTCGTGTAGCCTTCGGCAACACTTGCTTGCCTTCCAACTAACAATCAGTCCGTACAGCGCGTAGAGGGTGCCCCAGTACAATAGAGAACTCCGTGGCCGTCCTTCCGCCTGGTTTCAATTAGAAGAGACATCAAAGGGACCGCCAGCGTCGACAGCTTTGCTCCCTCCGACAAGGAGGGTGGGAGGCAACGCTTATATTTTGTTGCTCTTAGCACAGTTTTTTCAACGAGCTCACAAACACCAGCTCGTCTAAAAAAAAACTGTTTCCCAACTAAAAAAAGAAAAGAAAAGGGGGTGGGGTGTGGGGAATGGCTCGACGTCAGAAAGCCAGGGCCCAGAGGCTCCTCTGAGTTTTGAGCTGTTCTAAACTGAAACCGACTAACATTTCTTTTTCAAATTTCCGGGGACCAGCACGGGGCCCCCGGGGCCCTGGGCTGCAGCCCCCTAGCCCGTACCTCAATTCGGCCCTGGGGAGAGAGGAGGCCTTGAGCCAAATGCACGGGGTCTCAGTATATTGCCCAGCACCCCCTGGAAAATGACAGTGGGTGCTCAATCCCCCGCTTCCCCCCGGTTCCGGGGTCCCTGAGTAGATGTAGTGAACAAGCGTTGGAGCTAGAAACGTGTGCAACTTTTGACCAATTAGAAGTATTAGGACGTTTCTAAATTCCTTGTATTTCACGTTGTTGGATATCTGGGACTACTTTAAACCGTTTATTATAAAACGGCTGTCTAGCATTTCAATTAGACAAATTATTGGAAAAACCGAAATAAACCGGTTTTTAAAATCGTCTAACCGGTAACGGAAACCGTAAAAAGTAAAACCGTAAAAAATCGAAACGAAACCGTTATCAACAGGAAGTGGTAACCGTAACCGTAACCGAGACGTTATATTTTTCGGTTTGAGTCCCTGATCTAGGCACGCGGAACGACAAACACAGTTTCAAAACACGAACTGTTTTTTTTTTGTTTTGTTTATGCTATTTTTAGTTTTTTTCATCCGCCGGGCTTCCTCCGTTGTTTGCAGTGAATGGGATCTCTTAAACGGACACCTACAAAAAGAATGTATGCGGGCAAAGATATTTTCTTTTTCGCCACGACATAATTTTTTTTTTTTTTATTTACCCAGAACACAATTTGCGGTTCGAAAACCGAGAATCGAGAACTGGCCGGTTTGAGTCACGCTTACTCTCCTCTCCGTGGTCACGTGGCGTTCTCTGTGCTTTAGACACACCAAATATAATCAAAGTCGTGGATCGTCAAAGGCACACACTTAATATTAAAACTAGAAAGAAAAATGGTAATACCAATTTCTTCTTGCTTCTAACAAGCTGCAAATACGTTGATTGAAAAGAAAAAAAAGTGGCACGATGAATTTGAAGCGCTCTGTGCATTCTCTCCGTAACTCTAAACATGGCGTCGTATCGCGGGAGTCGCGGAATGGACGGATGAACGAAGGGGACTTAGCGATGGCGGCGGACGACAGGCGTGGCACCTCTTCTTCAGTACAGCTGTTTGCAATACCGGCGAATCTGTCGAGGTTCGAAATATAAATAGTTGCCGATCGGAACAAGAAGGAGTTATTCCGCACCATTCTGCTCGACAACCAAGCTTATTCGCACGAAGATGTCGCCGAGTCGTCGCCCCTTCTCCTGGCTGAACGCGTCGCCCGTCTTACGAGCACGAATTGCTAAGAACCTAAGAAACTCGCAAACGTGAAGCACAAAAGTTCCTTAGGTTTGTGTTTTTTGCGCGACGTGCCTGTTATTATTACGTTTCGCAAGGTCTAAAAAAACAAATAAGAAAAAAAAAACGCGGTCGTGGGTGAGTTTTAGAAAGTCCCTCCTCCTTTACATTTGTCCTTCCCCAGTTCAGTTTCGGTTTCGGTTTCAGTTTCAGCAGTTCAGTTTTTTTTTACTTCATAAAAAAAATACGCGACGATATCTTAAAATATGGATTGGGTACAATTCTCCCACGCCTGGCAATAATATAACATATTTTTATGGTGCAGGGTCTAATGTATTTGACAGTGCTTTTCATAAAAGCACATAGAGCCCCTCCCTCCCCCCCCTTTTTTTTTCCCGAGCCAACAGAAAATAAATATAAAATGCACTGCCTTTTTTGGCGGAAAAGTACACTACGGATTACATTACACACATTCTCCCCGCAAATGTAGTACTAGCATTTCGATTCAGATGGTACCGTTTCAAATCTAAAGGTTGTCTTATTCAAATGTTCTAAGTACTTTTCTGATATATTTATCACCGCGAATATAGACCCCGTAAGTGTGATGTCACTTCTTCAAGCAAACCTTTGCTGGGGGCGTTGTTATGGGCGAATATTGGGACTCGAGTTCGCTCCGACAGAACGATCCTTAAAGGATCGGACGTGCAATTAAATCCTCTCAACATAAAGATATATAAAAATCCGAAACCTCACGTTTACCTCGACAAATGTTTGCCAAGAGTCGGCTCTGTATGAAATGTTTTGCGACGGCAACTTCCGGTTCTCGAGACTTCTCGAGGCGCCTGCTTCAGACGACGAACCCACGACGAACACACATAGAATGACTGCAG
Organism: Ixodes ricinus; assembly: GCA_037355805.1. Lineage (NCBI taxonomy): Eukaryota > Metazoa > Arthropoda > Arachnida > Ixodida > Ixodidae > Ixodes > Ixodes ricinus. The sequence goes on along the minus strand of JAZHYW010025229.1, from coordinate 46,220 downwards.
TATGCCGTCTGCAACAGTTCAAATTTTTTCATAATAATACGATTTTCATTTCGTTTGTATTATGTGGTGGTGAAAACGTTTGTGTTATTACTATCGAGACACCTTGCCCGATGGTTTCCAAGTCGGGTCCTATTTATTGGAAACATGGCAGCTCTAAGTAAACTCATGAGGTTTATAAGAACAAATTGTATTTGCGCACGACACGTGATCCTGATCATCACACGCAAGGCAACCTGCTAAAAATACATCGAGAGAAGCATATTTTTAGAACATATAAAAGCAACATCAGGCCCTCATTTTGATTTTGCAGTTGACGTGCCTTGTAAATGAAAACCATTTTTTTTTCAGTATACCACGAAGGATTCGAGACCCCAAACTTCCTTCTTCAAGTTTGCAATACGAGTGCGCTTTTCCAACTTGCTTGTAATCAATCATCGCACAGAAAAAAAGAAAATATTCTACTTATTCTTCAGTTTTTAGTGATATTTCAAATAGCGAAGGAGCTGTGTAATTAGTTTGGGTAAGTTGTATATATAAATATATGTTACGGACAGTTCGTTTGATCACAAAAATGTAGACTGAGGGGACTTCTGCGCCGTCAGAACTCATGCTAACCTTGTGCTAGCCTGCACTTGGACGTTGATGTAACTCACGTCGTCCTCGTATGTGATTCGGTTTCAACGTTTCTCCTTCTCAAATGTTGCGGAAGCGAACTCCACGTGCAGGCTTTAGCGTTCGTGCAACTCGAGTGTCGATCAAAGCTCTGCAATGGCACTTTTCGCTTCCGAAATCCCCGTGAACGTTTACCTCGAAGTGGAGTTTTGTCGCTCTTCGCCAACTTAATTTAACGCAGTGGCGTACTCCTGAGAAAGAACCACTCACCCCGGGAATCTATTGTAGCGTCTGCTCTCAATAAAAAAAAAAAAAAACAGTTGTGAAACTTTGTTAAGGGGGTTCATTTTCGCTTCATGGTACTGAGACGATACAAAAATATATTGAGAAAACACAGTGCTTATAAAAACACTATTCACTTGTTGATCGGACGATTCTTAACCTCACGGCGAGACACCATGGTTCTCTCCATAACAACGGCTTTAGCGAAGCAAATTGGTTTGTTTGGAGGGTAAAGTTGTTATAATATACACGAGGGGTTCTACTGGCGCTAGTGTCTGTGCGATTTCCCGGAAAACGAGCCTGACTTTTTCCTCTTCGCCGGAAAACAATACAAATAACTTTTGTTATTTTGGTTTTTTCGAATAGTATGCACATTGATTAAAGTTGGAAAAGTGTAATTGCTTTAGTTACAGGATTTTTCTTAAGCAGTAAACTATGCTGGTCTCCGCTATATCTTAGGCCGAAACCTCAGTTCCATGGCAGGTACGCAAAAACGAGCGACGATTCTAAGCGAAATAAAAAAAATAGAAAGGAACGCAAAATGTGTTCAAGGTTCGCCAGCATTTCGGTAACGCTTAAATATCGATATTATGCCGGTACTGTTACTATATAAGAATGACCCCGTCTTGCACATTTACGAGCGGTTAAAAACATTCAAAACATAAAAAGATAAGGTACGCGAGCTATGAAAGGAGTCTTGTTTTATTATTTTCAATCGCGGCAGTTTTTATCAGGCACTTGTTCTCAAGGATTTTAAAAGTGCGGGTGATTTTTTGAACGCAGAACAACCATTTTCGCAAATATTCAGGAGCAGAAAGAATACGTAGTACTTATTTATTGCACACTGGACCATATTCCGTGGCTTTCAAGTGCTACGCAGTGTTACTGCGTAGTACTTCCGGCTTCTATTGCTTTCTCACATCTCCTTCGTTCGTTTGGCAAGTATGTCACCGATGCTGAAAAGCGCCGACACCCTGTTCGCGCTTACGTGTCTTACAGTGCACATAAATACATATACGAAGCGGTTTTAGCACCGTCTTTTATGCCATTAATTTAAATTAGAAACGCCGTAACCAACAAATTATTTCATTTTTTGTGCCTTATAAATGTTTAAATCAACCTTCTACGTACAAATTATGTGTGATATTTACTCTTATGATCCAGCCCAAGGAGAATATGCACTCGCTTTTTCGTATGGAAATGCATTACCGGAAGTCAATTTCCAGCTGGTTGCAATCTCATTCAATTTGCCGCAGCACACTAGCGCCAGTTGAACTTCTAGCGTACATTATGATAACTCTGTGGTTTGGAGCAAAGGGCGATGTTGCGACGTCATCACTTCCGGGGTCAATGGCGGACGACGAAGCTCTCGAATACACGGAGCTAAATGGCGCAAGGTGCCAAAAACAACCCAGTTTTTCATATAAAATTTAAAAAACAAATCTCTAACCTTTTTAGAACATAACAGTTAGTTCTGAAACTTTAGCACCTTGTACGGGCACGCTGTAGCGCCATCCTTGAGTAGAAAATAAACGTTCGGCGATGCGTTTTTTTTTTTTTTGCAATGTAAAGATACATTTTTTTTTGTAGGGAAGGGAGGCATTATAGATTTCGTAGAGGATAAGTCAGCTAAACGGTTACGCACCGAGAAATTGAGGGGGAGGAGGATACCAGAGTGCGCTGGGATGTCAGAACGCTGTGCTCCAGTTCGCATACTTCGCGGGTGCACCTAAAGCACCTAAAGCCTTTCTCTCCCCTGCATCGCGCCAAACACGTTTGAATGCGAGAGCCAAACGTCAAACGCTGGGGTTCCGCGTTATAACGCGTTCGAGGAGTGCAGCGGAGGCGAAGGCGGCCAGGTTTCGATCTCCCCACTAATCGTTCCAACCAGAGCTCGGCCTTCTGACGTCCCCTCCCGTCCCTTCCTCTCCTCCTCTCTTCTAGGCGCACAGGCACCGATAGCTTCAGAAAGGTGGGGCGTGGCGAATCCAGAGCATCTTCTTATCGCTTTCTATGAGATTGTACAATGAGCCGAAAAAAAAAAAAAGCGCCCAGGAAGGACGAAGCAAGGGGCGTGAACAAGGCTAGCCGTGCCCTGCGTTTCTGCAGCTCTCAGCGATCATGAAAGTTTGGTGCCTCGGAAAACGTGAACCCGTCTCACGGAGGTCTCGACACATTTGTGCAGGTGGACGCCTTGGACTATGTGGCAAACAGGACGTCTCAATTCGGCGGAGTAGCGCTGGCAGTGTCGTTCTCAATGGCCTCGCTGCGAATCAAGCCAAATATATCGTATGGTATAGACGCCTTCGGTATCGGACAACGTTGCAGTGTTTTCGAACTACAAAATATGTTGGGGGTAAGGAATGCATTGCGCGACTACGTTTATTTGGATTACCCCTCGTTGTACTTGCTGTTCGCAGCTCGTAAATGCTAGTTGGCTCCTTCGATTTGCATTCACCAGCCTAAGCAAATTCATAGAAGTGTAGAGCAACACAGGAGCGAGCAGGACATACGATTCTAGTAGCTGACGTCACTTCCGGTTTGCCTCAAAATCGAAACTAACAATGCCCTCTGCCATGAGTGCCTTGGTGCAATGTTGGAGGAAATCAGCGTCTCTTTGCGACGGCTTTAGTGCCGTGCCCTGGTGTTTGCGTGGCTAGCGTTTAATGATAAAATAAATAGAAGGGGAGCAGTGGATGGATAAGCAGGTCAAAATAAGCGCGACTTGTGTTTTACATCCTCGGACGTCACTTGAACGCGTGCGTGGAGTGGCGCCGCTCGGAACTTGAACGGCGCGGGAGCGTTCCGTCGGACGGCGAAACATGTGTCGTGTGCAAGTCATTTGCATTGACTGACGAAAAAAAATTACTGCCACTACATAAACGAAAAATTATTTAGGTATATTGTGAAAAAAATCTGTCCGCACTGTAGCCGGTCCTCTAACTTTTTGACTCGATACACAGATGAAAACTGGAGCTGGTGGACGAATAATTTCCTATGCTTTACTTGTCCTAGCCAATCGCAAAGACGTTTTTCGTCTGACATGAAGTACAGACCACAATCCTTAGTAGGTTCAAAGCCTTTTTTTCGAGATTTTGCCGGTGTATTCGTCGCAGCAATTCATAACTCACGCGAACAGATGGCTCGAGCGTCGCCTTGGGCTTGTTCCTAATAATTGCCGGAATCCTAAAAGAAGCCATATTGCGGACCGTAGCTCCCTTATGTCGCCGATCTTTGCGGCTGGAACACGTAGTTATGGCGCAACTGACGATTTTCAACCTCCTAAAAACTTCGAGAGAAAAGCAGAATAGCAGCGACAAAGGCCTCTAAAATGGAAACCTTGCTGGAACCCGCCATGGGTTCCGGCGAGATTTGCACACTGAAAGTAGCCTTGTATCATGGTCTCGTGCAAAGACCCTACACTGTTAACGAAAAATTATCCAGATTGGGGTTTTAAAGGCAAAGATGCCGAATAAACTTCCAAGCCTGAAGCATTTACTCCTTTCGTTGGAGTAAATAAACCAGATGCCACCATTTTACTCCGGTCGCTAAGTGACAGAGCATAAAAGCAACATCACCTGGTTTCACTTCCGTATTAAAACAGTGTTCTGGTGTGGCAACATTCCGCGAGATGCAGCGGGACTTAAAAAATACTCCGCTCGGTCCACCCGTCTGAGGTAGGTTGGCCGCCATTCACACAGCTCGCGTTTCCTCCGTCCGGCCTATGCTCGGTGCAAGCGCGAACGAATTCCCCGCCATGAACGCGGCCGTAATAAAGGGTTCAAAGGGTTTAAGACCGGCTTTTGTCCGAAACCCCGACGCCGGCGAACACCAAACATGACACCAGTAAAACAACAATATCAAAATGCGAAATGTTAACACAATCTTGCTGATTTCCTAAAGCTGAGGGGACCATAGCGAACCTTACGACAGTTATCGGGAAGGCAACAGCGTGGAACAATAGATTACCCTTGTTGTAAGACTCGTTCACTCGATGGATTTTTCTGGTTCATGTTGACTCGCGAAACGAGTTTCGTGAAATCAATTCGCCGTCTGAACTCAACCGAACAGGCAGCGTGTCTCAGAGAAAAAGAAGTCTGAGGACTCCTAAGCACTTTTTATGAGTTGTGAATGCGAAAGCATCCCTGCCTCGCTGATGACTGCTGCGCCGCTGGGTGAGTCAACGGTGGGAGTGCTAAACTCGGTGGAGCGCGTGCTGAAATCACGTGTCCTTCCATCATCGTCATTGCCCTAGCTGCGCGCGGGTACCGGTTGACGACGTTAGACCTCAAAGCAACGTTACTAAAACACTCCGTTGGGAAACTCGCCCTTGAAACCTGGGCCACTGGCGTCCATCGAGACCGAGCTAAATACCATAACAGCGCCACCCTTTAGCGACGAGTTGAAACATGAAAGTTTCTTTATATGGCTACTGCAACGTCGCCCTGCGAGATGGCGCCACAGGTCCTCCCGTGACTCGACGGAACCAGTAGTGCTGCCGTGCAGTTCACGGAGTGGCCGCTGCGGGAGAAATGGCAGCGTTGCGATCGTCGTTGCCTCAATACTGGGAAAAGGAGCGGCGCCACTTTTTCAGGGCAGGCCCAATGGCAGTTTTCCAACTGAGTGGTTCAAGTAACGTTGCCTCAAAGCGTAAAATTAGGCCTAACGTTAGCTGTAACGTCAAACCAGGGCCTACCCACGTCCTCCCCCCCCCTTCCCCCTAAGTCAAAAAGGTGCGCCTGCCTGTTGACGATGTTAGACCTCAAAGCGAACGATAAACCTAACGTTAAAAGGCCCCTGAAAAAAAATAAAACGAAAAAACAATCTGGCTGGGACACGCGTCTCGAAAAATTAATTTTATGTGGAAAAAACATTTGAACAATATTGACGGCGCGAGATGCGATTTGTTTGGTAGTCACCTCCTTTCTTCTTGACTTCTCTCTCGTCATTTCGGGCGCGTGGACGAGAGGTGGATCGGCTTCGCTTTCACGTTGAGGTGGAAAGAGCGAAAGTCCGAGATGGTCATTCCGGAATGACCAGTGACGTCATGAAACTTGCGTGCAGAATTTAAAATAAATTTTTCCCATTAAATATTGCTGTAAATATTTTTGTCGTCAAATTTATTTTTTGACACGCGTGTCCCAGCCAAATGTATTAAAAGATTTTTTTTTCGTTATTAGCGATTTTTTAGGCCTAACGTCAGGGCAGCGCATACCTGAGTGTCCCCCTGCCTCTGCTCCGCCTTCTGTTTGGCTGGTTCCTTAGCAACGATGACGCCGTTGCTATGGAGCCACCTGAAGCGCCGCAACGAATGTCAATTTAGGTCCTCTTTCGCCCGGGGAACTCAGGTGGCGTTTTTTGCTGCTAAGGGCGAAATTTAGGCGCAGTTTCGCTCAGCCAGTGGCAATTTAGGCACCGCTTATTGGTGAAAACTACAACGATAACGCCGGCCACACTCAGATTACGGGGGTTCGCTTTATGGAACAGTTAATGCTTTCGCATTACAATTGAGAATTCATGGACTCCCGATTGGCCCGTTCACACTGCAAGTGGATCCGCAACCGCGAGGCGGATCCGCGACCTTTCATACGCAAAACGGCTGGCATGGAACGGTTAGGGCGCGTTTTCGCGAACCGCGAAGCGGAGCCCAATAGCGTTGCGACGCTGACGTGACGCCGGTGGCTTTCGAATTAAGGTAGCATCTGTCGAAAATGAGGCGTCCTGACACTCTAGTCCTAGCTAAAGTTCCTGAGTAAATGCTTTAATTGCTGAGTTGCGACAGCGAATGATATGCCGGCTTTCTCCCATTGGTGTGTTCCCTCGTTCCGTTTCCCGTTAGGAAGAACACGGCGGATTTGACTTGGCCTCACTTTCTTGTAACGGAAGGGTACCTTGGAGTTCAAAACCTACCTGCTTTTGGCGCTGATCTATCTGTTTCGTCACATGACATGACCCGTCGGAGTAACTCGGAAGGTTTCTAACACAGCCATGGTGGGCGAATTAGGAAGAACATGGCGGACCTCAGGCAAGCAGGCGAAAAAAACAAGGGGAGGAGGGCGGGGAAAGAAGACGCCATTTCCTCACATAGTGCTCTATAAGGACGTTAGTCCTAGAATCGCCGCAGACACATAAACGAATAAATGTGATGTCCACATTCTTCACTTGAAACCGCCTCCGAAATAATTGAGTCGTAATCTTAACAGGTGGTTTAGTACGGGTAAGGTATCTTGCTTAATATTCGGTGTGTCAAAGATCGCCAACGCTCTGCCTTGTTAGTGTCTGCCCGTAGCATCTTAAAACCCTCCCCCGATCGATCGAAATGACAGATTTGTTCCACTGAGGCAGTCACATGAACTACAGAAAACTTTAGAGAGAGTGTTCGACCGACGGAAAACCTAACAAAGACGTCGTGAGCCTAATTGCCTAGACAACACCCACCACAGAGCTGGCAGAATACGTGAGTTAGCTCGATTTGTAATGTTTCTAGTACCAAAAGGATTAAAGCTAACGTATCAGAATAAATGGAGCGTACCAGACGAAGCACAGGGAAATCAAACGTCCCGCAGTCCACCAGGTACGCTCCCAACTCCGAGAATATTACGAAAAATCAATGCTAAATAAAACTGTCCTTCCATGCCGAAAAAAAAAACCACGTACTGATACGGGGACGGGTTTAATCTAAAAAAATGTGTCTTCAGCATCCTCTTCTGAGTCACCATGCCGCACCTAGGTGGGATTTGCTTGTGTTCGAAGTCGAGGGAAAGAAGGTATTTAGGGTCCATTGCTCTTTTTTCGCTGCCTGAACTCGTGATGCGCGTGAACATCCTGATGAAAAACCTTCAGTACCAAAATAGCTCAATTTTGGCTTTGGATCGTGGTTTGAGTTCGATGGTGGATTGTCGAACGAGGTTGCCAAAACGCAAGTTTCGAAAGATCACGTGTGATCGTCGAGAAAACGCCAAGAACGTCTCAGAGTGTTTGACCGGGGTCGCTCGCGGACCGTATCCGCAACCGCTTCACTAACGCAGCTCAACAGCCAGCATGCAGCTCAGTAGCCAGCCAAATTAACCTCTTTTGTTACATCCTCTGCACCGAGCTACTCTCCCAACGCTGATTCTTGGGATTTGTCGGATCAACGTCACGACCAAAAGTGACAATCTTGTTGTGGTTTCTAGCAGCAAGGCATTTCTGATGGTTTTTACGTGTAAATAGAACAGTTGAAAGCCAAGAACGCGAAAACACGCTAGGCGGCTTGTGGCGTCCGCCTCTGGTTTTGTCGTCCTGCATTTGCCGACCATTGAAAATGGAATTGGCAGAGGGGAGCTTAGGAAAAAAGTTGTACCTTCCATGTAACAAGACTTTTAAGTAGTTCAACTACTCTACTCAAGTTACTGTAGTTTAACTACTTTTTCGTAGTTATGTACCTTTTAATTACATTTTTATTTCAGTAATTAGTAGTTTACTTTGGTTATTTTTTTCGACTAACTTCTACTCAAATTACAAAATATTTTCGGAATTTAGCGGTTGGTTTGCAATTTAAAAAATATGTCTGCAGAAAAACACATAAGATGTTGGAATTTCGGCTGGTATTTGCCAAGAGGGGGAAGCATGCGGCGTAGGCAAAGGGGAGGGAGGGAGAAAGTGGTCTGGAGAGTCCGAAACTCCCAACATTTTCATGAACCCTCTCTACAACAACACTCATAGGGGGCACGGTGAGTGAGCAGGCACGACGCAAGAGAGGCCGAGTAACTGCGCGATTAGCGCCGAAAGCTGGCGTTTCTATGCGCCCCGAAGCTCAAGGAGGCTTGACCCATTTGAAGAAAGGGCTGGTCTCCGCTTCTCCCAAACGCAGGAACACTCTCCCAGCACTGGAGGTGTACACACTGCATCCTAACTCAAAAGAGTGATCAAAATGCAGCACCCGCTCTGAAGCCCAACTGGTGCTGCCGTAGTTTGTGCTGTATTCTAAGATAGACGTGCTAAAGGGCAACACATTGGTGTGCTTTTTGCGTTGCCTTTCCTCCCAAAACTCAGAATATGCGAATCTTCATACATATGAAGGTCGTTCGAGAAAACTCAGCAATTCCCCAACGTTTTTATACAAAAAACAAGCAGTGTTGGGAAGTACTTTAGGCAAATGACAAATAAAGTGCTATTATTAGAAAACGTGTACTTTAACAAAAGGACATTCACTGAGCGTGTACTTGTACTATACTAAAATACTTTTTTTCTGGTACTTTCCGCGGAAAGAGAAACTCCCTTTTTCAATGTACATTCACCGAATTTGCAAACAAAAACTGGCGTATCGTCGTGTGAAAACGCGCTCTTTTGAGAAGTCTTCTGAACATTTCTCGCAGTGAAGTAGTTGCGGCTTCTTTACTCAGGGAAGACCGACACAAATAAGTGCCTTATAAGTTTATTGTGTCAAATAGCTCGACAGGGAGAGTAAAACAACTAGTTTTCGGCGACTTGACTTTACACAATAGCTGCTACTATTTCGGTAAAAAAGTGAAAGCCGTTTACAACTCCCTGTAACGCCGAATTGGAGCGCAGCTCTTGAGGAGGAGGAGGGAAGGGTACTCAGGGGAGGGTATACCCCTCCTTCTCCTCCGGGGGTGGGGTCACGTGACCTCGGGGGGGGGGTCACGTGATTCCCCCGAGGTCACCAGACCCCCCTCTCGAGGTCAGGTGACCCCCGCCCCCGAGCCCCCCCCCCCCCGACATGTCCCAACATGTCGGGAGGGGGGTCACGTGACCCCCGCGACATGTCCCAACATGCACCGCACGTGACTTCGGGGATGGGGGGGTCACGTGACCCCGACCCCGCCCCCCGACATGTCCCAACATGTCGGGAGGGGGTCACGTGACCCCCGCGACATGTCCCAACATGCACCGCGCGGGTTTGGGACATGTCCCAACATGCACCGCGCGGTTACGCCGACGGCGACGCCGCTCAAGCCGGAAACGGGCGCCTAAGAGCTGCGCTCTAAAACTGAGGCAGCTCAAAATGCCCTTCGAGCAACGCATACCACTTAAAAAACACTGTATAGGGAATGCAAGGGCATCATAAATGATTGTGTAAAAAAGTACTAGTCCCTGATCATGAAACATATTGTATTTATAGTACTTCAAGTACATTGGACCCGCTAAACTTACTGTTTTACTTGAAGTACTGTACCTCGCATTTACTTTGCACTTTACTTTAAGTACTTTCGGTACGAAAGAATTAACTGTCCCATGGAGCGAGCCGCGGTGATCAGCCGCGCCAAACGGTAGCTTCATTTTCCTGTCCCGAAGCAGCAAAGTGAAGCCGCAATCTGAGGCATACCACCTTTGAAGCCGTGGAAAAAGCCACGCGAAACAGCAGCTAAATTCACCTCTCCAAAAAAGAGCGAAGTGAAGCCAAATCCATGATGTATTATGGTTCCATTGGCTGGCACGCGTCATCAAGGAACGAGGCTCCCATTGTCTCTTGCGGCGAGTTTCCAAAAGCCGCCACCAGAGGTCTGTTCACGGCGGCGCTGCCCACGCAGCGGCCCGGCGAGGTGCGGCGGTGCGGCCAGGCCACAGAGCCCGTTAGGCGAACTCGGGGAGCTTGTAGCCTTGCGCAGCCTAGGAGCCTTCATGTGCGCTTTGCTAGGGTGCTGCTACCCTTTGTAATACCGCTCGCCGCCAAACCAGCAGTCATTTTGGTTCTCGGCGATAATCCGCGGGGCTTCTAACCCTCCCGGAGACAAGCACCTTATCTCACAAGTTCGGAGCAGCGTCGTGGAACCTACGGAGGAGGATTAGCATTTTCGCCCCTCGGATTAGACGACCGATGGACACAAAGGCCACTTTCCGGCGCACAGGGAAACAATGAGGAACAAAATGGTGGAGGAAGAGGGTGTGGGAAAGGGAAACATGCAGTTGGCATCACTCTATGCGAAGCGCACATGAAGACACTCTAGTACACGCCGAGCTCAGCGCGGCTCACGAGAGCGCACGCTCGACCGTCGGCCGCTCCTTCGGCAGTACTGAAACGTGGCCGCCCACACCACTACGTGGCAGAAATTCTATGGGGTGGAAGAACGACATTCGTGCTTTCGCATTCGCAACTCATATGAAGTGCTTAGTTGCCCTCAGAATTTTTAAAATTTACTTTACGGAGCACTGTAAACAAGAAAACACTGTATAAAAAATCAAGCTCAGGCAAGTGCTAAACCTCAAAGTAAAAATGATTCAATCGCAATACATCAATGACCAAAAAAAAAAAAAAAGAAGTACAAACCACTTAAGAACGCAGAAGCAGAACAGCTCTTAAAGTAGTTCTGTGAAAGAAAAAGCCGATTTATTATTTTCTAGCACAATTACGCTAACGGATACAAAACTATGTACTTTCTTGTCACCATAAAAAATGCAACTTTAAAAGTAATTCTGCTACTCTTTACGGTAATTAGTAATTTTCTCAATTACGTTTTATTTGAGTAGTTTCTACTAAATTCAAATTACGTTTGAGGTAAATACTCTGTAACTTAAATAAATTACTTTTTTTAGTAACTTGTACATGTTTGCATGTAGTCACGTCTTCGTGGTAAATTACCTGGGAACTCCGCACTCCCATAAGAAAATGGTCTATGTCTATGGACGGTGATGAAAAGTTCGATGGTGAGCTATCGCCGTATATGGCCGTCTATGATAAGCAAAAATATACCCCAACACACGCTTTACACAAACTCAGCTATGTTATGTGACGGCGAGTGGTGGCGCTTCGGGGTACTTCCTGTCAAAACGCTGCGACTGCGTCTGCACCAAAAGAGTCGGGAAACGTCTGAGGATCCGTTTTCACATCCTTTCTGCCTGCTCGCTTCGTCTGACGACGTCGATAGGGGCCGTAGAAAAGGGGAAACCAGACGACGTTGGTATACGACTTGCTTCTGCGGGAGGAACGTTGTGTCAAATTCACGGATACTTGTGGTCGTCAGATTTATTTGTGTTGTTCCAACATGAACGCAAAAAAACGCCAAGTTGTACCGACCATCTACGGACTACGTTTTGTGCGTCTTCAAGTTCAAACGTCCGCCTGATCTTTTGAACTGCTGTCGGCTCTTTCAAGCGTTTCTGCTTTTTGTCGTCTGCTTGTTCAAAGTTCAACGACAGCGGCCCGTTAACAAAACGTTTAACCGGTAAGTGCGATAGGAAGTAAGTGCAGCGCTCAACAAACTTTTAAGTTTGAGGGTTGGTTGGGGTAAGTGGCCTTCGCGTAAAGATACATGGACATGTTGATAATTTTGAAAAGTGGCCGTCACCGACTTGTTATGCCTGATTCACTTGGTCCGATTCTGCTTGCGATTTTCAGTATTGACGTCGAGCACCTCGGCAACGGTTCACGCCTATGCATTCCAAGTTACGTCATGACTGAAAATAGCGAGCAGAAGCATCATCATGCGTGGCAGGCTTTAGCGTCCATTCTGCTGCGTCCACGCGAAATGAATCTCCGCATGTCAGATTATTAACACGAAGGTTTGCGGTGTAACGAGCCTTGTTAATTTCACTGAGGGCGCTGAACAAGGTCGTACATTGCCAGAGATGTGTAATCAACAATTTCTTCGCGACAGAGAACACGGGAGTCACACAGACGCCGACAACATCGCATTCGTAATTTTTTTTTTTTTTTTTAAGGGGTGACGGCGATTTTTTTGTCAATACTTCATTGCGCATACGCGGCGCGGGTGGCGTCCGCTAGGGGCGCTCCGGTTGGTTTGTAAATATAAGTTCGTCTATAGCAACCTACAAAATTGTTTGTGACGACAGATCTATAGAATCTCGATTATTCCGATTTCTATAGCCGGATATCTATAAAGCTTTAGAAAAGTGTAAGTTATTTCAACGTGCTTTACCCGGCTGTAGATGGATTTATGTCTGTAAAGCTAGAGACTCGCGACCATCTAATTGTCTGAAGCGGGCTGAACGGTGTTTTATATCGCCTAGGCTATAGACCTGCGACTTTCTTCTTAGGAATGTAGAGGGATAAGATTGGAAGAGAATCAATCATGCACTCGCTCGGGGCAAGCGAGCGCACCCCATTCACTATTCTTCAACCGACTACAAAGATTTTTGTGTTAAATCTATGGACATGCGACAATTAAAAGAGTCCTTCGATGCCTATAGACAGATTGCAGTTTTACCACAGTGCACTAGACCCCGACCGAGGAATCATTGGTACGGCGCTGTCTCCTGGCTGCCCTCCCTTAGAATCGCCTTACCTCAGCGTTGACGTCGTGTCAATCTTAAATTTTATAGCTTTAATTACTCCTTTATATCTATTCCAGTGTATCCTTCTTAGTCGCGGGTAGATTAATTTCGTTCTGCGTGCTGTATTGTTTTATATATATCTTGTGCGTAGATTTCGTCGTTCGCAACGCGACCGTCGAAGGACATTATACGCCGCGGCGGACCCTGCTGCTTACGCCGCTGCCGATGTAAATACTACTGTTGTCGCGACACTCTTTTCGTGTTCCAAAATTTACTCGATCTTACTCCAGGGTAAGAGTTGTGTACCTTGGCGTTCAGCATTTTTCAATCTCCGTTGTCACGTGACACGACCCGCCGTAGTAGCCCGGATACATCTGGGTAAAATTTGTAATACAGCCTCTATCGCGCTATTAACTCGTCTGTTTGACCCGAATGCACCCTTGAGAGAGCTGTTTCGAATGACAGTGCCCACGTCATGACTGCCGGCAGAGCAACGGCGTCAATGGCGACGCGAGAGCCGACTGCGCTTTGATCTGTCCGACCGCGCTCGCTCTTCGCCCTTGTTCGACCCGAACTGAAAGAGGCTGTGCAACGATATTTAATTGAAATGTTTTTCACTTTACACGAGATTACTGGCACTAGTGGGACCAACGTATACTCGCACGCAATGCTAGCGGCCAAGAAACTCCTTTGATGGGTGTAATTTGAAGGAAAATGCGAGCGTTTTTTTCAATCCCTCCCTCGCAAAATTTGATGACGCAGCTGGGGGGTCCCAGTATCCCCCAAATACGATATTTGAATGCGGCTCACAGACTGCACCCGATCATTGCTGTGAGGACACGATTTGGGTTTGTGATAATCAATAGCTCGGCCAGCATTCGGGTAGTGGCCCGTGTCCAATCGCTGCAATGACAACAGTAACTGAACCATAACAATGCCTACAACTTAGCTCGTGTCCTGTGCTTTGCCCACCCCATCGCGTGGCTATGATCAACATTGGCGGTATAGAACCGGCTCGAGATCACGCGACCACTTGTTCTGGCTGCGAGTTAGGGGTGAACGCTGCTCGTTCTTCTTTATTATTTTTCCGACTTTTGTTGCTTGTTGTGACATTCGAACGTATGCTTTAAAGTTTATATAGTCTGGGAGTCGTTTTAAGCGGCATTTGCGCAAAGCAAAAATGTCATTACATCGCCCCTTTTACCGCAATCGCGACCCTGTTTGGTGTGGACCGTCCTTAAGTGGGTGGATAATGATGGACATCGGCGATGCAGCATCTCACATCGAGAGTGATGCTACCCGGCGGCGTCGCCTAGGCGGATGTGACTGCCACCTTGCGGCGCTTCTCATCGAGGTTTAGCGTGTCTGCTGCTTGGGAAACGTCGGGGACCCACCAACAATGATGTCATGCGCAAGTCTTGTCTTCAAAGTGCCATACTGTTACGCAATGCGTGTAGCCATTTTTTGTTTTTTTTGGTCTGCCTCACGATTGTCATTTTTACGTTCCTTGTCTACCATAGGCAGAGTCAGAAGAACGCAAGGAATTCAAAACATATCCCGTTCCAACACACTTCACCATAAAATCGTTGCCACCGCGCGGGCATCAAAACAACTCTCGAGGTTAAAGCAACCAAATGAACAGCGTTGCGAGCGATCGCGAACTCCTGACGCACTCTCAGCCAAAGTTGGCTGGCTGCAGTGACGTCTCACTATCGTGTCGGCTCTACCGTCACGATGATTAGAGTTTTAGGGAATCTATTTTTGCACATCCGATTCGGTACGATGAGACCTTGTGAACGCAGTGCGCATGTGCCAGTCTTCCGTGGTAACACAAGCGCAGTGCCTGCCGGAGGGTTATCGTGCCGTATGGGATGTGGGAAACGGTTCCGTTAAACTCTTTAACCTCTACACGAGCGGCCTAAAAATCGAGGTCACGTTAGGGATTTTAAGCAAACCGTTAGCCTGTTCCGCGTACCACTCTACCGGAGCCTTTGAAGCGTACTTCAAAGGCTGCGTCAAAGGCCGAGGTAGTGCGGTACCTGGAACACGGTAACGGTTTGATAAAAGACCCTATTGCACTTTCGCACCGGTCCCAACAGTGCCACGTATTCTAGTGCACGGAATTTTAGCACCAGCACCGTCATAGCTACATTTTCCTGGAGAATAGGTCGAAAGATTTTTTTTTATTTATTTATGTTCTCACAACGACAGACCTCATTTATTTATTCGCAACGTGCCAACGTGCCTATTTTGTAGCTACATGACGTGATAAAAACGATTAGTATTCTCAATATCTCGAGCAAGAGTTTAACAGAAAGGAACCACATGGTGCCGATTTTGTGTACATAACCAACAGACACCTGAGTGCGTTTGTTGATCGCTGCGGCTATCCCAACCAGCGTCGGGAGGTTGTAATAGCCACACGAGGTATTTTGAAGTCGGGCTAACGTAACCATGGGGAGAATGTGCTTGCGTTCTTGTATGACGCATCTATTCCCTCAGCCAAACGTAATCTCTTCTTGTCGTTTTCCCGTTCATTTTCGCTTTACAAAGGGGAATTGTAGTAGACCGTTTTTCTACTCCTCTACGGTCTCCGTGAAGAAAACGCCGCAGCCGTACTGTAAAAAAAAAACAAAAAAAAAACTGGAAAATACGTGCATTTGCGCCATCAAACGATACGTCGCAGACTCGTTTTTTGAGAAGATGAGTTTTCATTGTCATCCCGCGCGCACGCCAGCTCGCGAGCGGCGCGCTGAGAGGCTGCGCCATAGCCGCGCATGCGCAGTGAAATGCGAGCCCGCGGAGGGCCTCGTCGCGTGACCGACGGATTGACGCAACCAACGAAGGGACGGAACCAACGCAGCGCCATGTCTGGTGCCTTGTTGACAGTTCTTCACGCTTTTTGCTCGTCGGCTCCAAACGAAATCAACACGCTTGCAATCGCTTCGAAAGGTACGTATACACGACTTTATTACCTGCAGCGTTGAGTGGTTTGGTATACACAGATCAAGATAAATATCGAAGGACAGAGAGCACACGTCAAGTTTTGAAATCGTAGCTTATTTGAAAGCTTCTAGGTGTGCTCTGTTACAGGCGTCATTTCGACTGCGTGTACTTCAACGTAACGATAGTCAGTGTTCCCAGTCGCGTAGCTTCGCTGTCTGTTATCTCATGTGCGAAATGAGGTTCACGTAGAAACCAGGCCGCCGCGTTTCTTTCGGATATTAAGCCTCCAGCTCCCTGGATTCCGGCGTGCTTAGCCGCCGCAACCGGTTTGACGCATTGGATGCGCCGGCTCGTTCGAAGAGGCATTGTTTGAAGCTCAACAGTCGCAAGAGTCGTAAAAAGGAGCTCAAGAGCTTCTTTTTACGAAAGTCGCGTTCGATGCTCTGCTTTGCGTTCGTACTTTTTTCCTCCCGGGACCCGGGTAGACCATGAATGCCGACCACTGATCTGTGGTGTCGACAGGCGCCGAACGAAGTTGAGAAACGCTAGCGACCCTTACAAAATATTTTGATGAATTCAGGGACTACGGAAGTAGATTTTGAGTGGGGGGCTGAGGTCAAGCGTTTTGTTTTTGTATATTTTATTATAGGAGACAAGGGCTTGAGCCGAATTTCTGTTGTTTTATTTTACTTACTGTTTATTAAAAAAATAAATATATGCATGAAGTTCCCTGCTTAGCATGTGAAATCACTTTTCCTTCCTGCTTTATAACAACAGTAGGGAGTTTTAGTGGCTCGTACGCAATACAATTCCGGCTCGGAAATGCACACGCGTAGAACGCAATATTGCGTTTTGCGCATGCACTTTCCGACCTTGAAAGCTTTTGCGTACGCTCATCTAAAACTCTCTAATATCGCGAAAACGCTTACGCATAGTGCTTCAGACAATTTCAAAATTCCTACAAGGATACTGAGCATTGCGAAATTGAGTTCGCGGAGAATCACGTTTATTATTCTTGAAATGTTCATCCAAAAAGACATCAACGCTATAAAATGAACGTGTAAGCAAAATATACATATACAATGTAATATATATACAAATATACAATTACATATACATATATATATACACATATCTTGAAAATGTGCACAAAAGCATGATGAAGGAAACAGATCCATATATAGGCCCCAAAGCCACGTCTGTTGATCGCCTTGAGGAAGGCCAAAGGTCGCCGTTCGCTCAGCAGTCCTTAAGACAAATTCCTTGATGATGTCGTCCAGGTTGAGCTCGGCGGTTCTTCCTTTTTGAATGTGCAAAATAATGGAGGTGTGTTAGCCTCCCTGACTCATGCGGCTGCGTGGACACGTTTTAATTCGGCGTAAGGCACTAAACGAGCGCTCCCCGAAGCGACAGATGCAGGCAAATAATGAAGAACTTTCGTATATTTTACGACTTGGTTCAGGAGGTCACGAATTTCGTCAGATTTTGCCTCTAGTGTCCTCAATATGGCGTCAATTGTGACGAAATCAAGGTTGCATAAAAAAGCCGTCAAAAGTAAAATTTGCACAGAGAGCCGGGCTAGATCAAAATCACATGCATGCAGCTAGGGCCTCTTTCAGGTCATCTGTTGTGAACTGTCTTCCCCCGGCAGCGTTATTCAAAATGCTCTGTAGTTTTACTAGGGGCTTCATACCAGGGTATTCAAACCGCCGTTGAGTTTCACTCAGAATGCAGTCTACAGCCTCAAAGTACTCCTTCCGTAACGCTGCCTTGCAATCAAGTACAACTGGCGGAGAAGGATTGTTGCTCATTTCGAGTCATTTTGGCGGTTTTGTCGGCATTGCAGTTGAGCTCGCGCAGTCCCACAACTCTTTAAGCGCGAGTTCAGACCGCAGACGGGACATTGCCTCGCAGAAAGTCTCTGCAGCCTATTTGATACCTGCGGCGCGAAACGTTGAATGTTGCAGTACTCTTGCAAGTTCTTTGCATGGACCGAACAAAGCTATAGAAACGTTTATTCCTAGCAGCGTTTCAAAATTTTTCAGAAGCCTCTCATAACCCTTTAAAATGGCCCTGCAATCGAATATTCTGCTTGTAGCAGCTCGTTCAGTGTCTCCTGAACTCATAGTTTTCAGCGAGCCTTTTCATTGACTTCATTCTGACAGTCCACCTTGTTGGGCAAAGCGGAAGAAGGTTACTTGGCGTTGATCCGGCCTCTTCCGCCGCCTCGCTGACTAGAGGAATTACAATAGAGCCCCCCTCCCCCCTCCGACTTCTTCGAGCTCCCCAGGATGGGGCTGAGTCCCCCCACTCTGACTTTTCGAAGTCAGAGTGGGGGGGATAAGCCCCATCCTGAGAAATCTTGAGGGGAGCCGCCCCCCCCCCCCTTCCCTACCAGGTTCCGGAGTCCCTGGATGAATTTCATTTGAAAGTTTATGGAGTCTACTCATCGCATCTTTTCGAGTCTCAATAGAAATGCAAATGAGTTTTGTAACGAATCCGTAAGGAGTTTACGAAAACTATTGGCCACCGCGTTCCAATTGAAGTTTCGACGTGCTACCGCATAAAGTTTCTAATATATTTCATATGAATATAATTTGAAAGTCTATTGACACCGTTTCGAGTCTGTGTTGAAAAACAATTGATTTTTTCGTAACGAGTCCCTAAGGGGTTTACGAAAACTATTGGCCACCGCGTTTCAATTAAAGTTTTGCCGTGTCACCTCATAAGAATTTCTAATACATTTCATTTGAAAGTCTAGATACACTGCTTTGAGTCTCTGTTGAAAATCAAATGTTTTTTCTACCGCGTTGCAATTGAGGTTTTGACGTGCCATCTCATTAGGTATATTCCGACGAGTCGGAATATACCTAATGAGATGGCACATCAAAACCTCAATTGCAACGCGGTAGAAAAAAACATTTGATTTTCAACAGAGACTCAAAGCAGTGTATCTAGACTTTCAAATGAAATGTATTAGAAATTATACTCCTAGCATGGGTTTCTAGATAGAGACCTCTAAGAGGGAAGACGGCAATAGGTTGCATGACATGTGGTCCGGATGTAACCGCTGTTTTGAGGGAAGGCGAAAGTGAGTGCAAGTGTCACTTATATGTTTGCCTATATACGCATGCAGGGTTCAGAAAATGCCTGCATAAAACCGTGGGAAGGAGTAATCACTGGTTTATTAAAAATGCGAAATTCGAGTATATGGTACACTGCCTTCGTGTCCATGGGGGACCTTGTACTGCCTTCGTGTCCACGGCAGACTTTGTACTGCCTTCACGTCCACGGGAGTACTGGTAACCTGTAAAGAAAAAGATGCACAGTTACACATTGATCTGCTTATCTAAACTTCTATGTCCGAGCAAGGTATCCTGTTCACAGCTCAGCACTACCTCAGCGCTGAATCAGTATTACAAACCGGGACATCAGTCCTTTGTATGAAAGGAGGCAACTCAGAACACACGATACAAGCCATGGAAGTAGCAGTGACTCGTTGCCTTAACAGGGCTGAGTTAGCGCTGCACTGTATGTGTGAACCAGCCTTAATTGCGGAAAGTCACATTTAAAATTCCTACATTTTTGCTCACCCAGGCACTTAATTTACACACTACCTTGATAGTTTAATGAGTGGCACTAATAACATTGTCAGGGGCACCATGGTGCAAAAGTATATTTTGCCCCCGAGTCTGCGAGAATCAATCTCTCATTGTTCTTGCCACCGCATTGCAGTCTTTTATTTTGGCTTATGACAAGGTCTACCAAAGATAAGCGAGCAGATGTTGTCGCTTATGAAGTTTACCAAATTTGAACATAGAGAAGCTATGACTTATAAGCATCTCGAAGAATTAATATGGCAATTCGGGCCAATTGGTTCATGATCGTAGACAAGCGCCGCAAAAACACATGGACAATAAGTGGTGGTAAACACTGGCGCCAGTGTTTTATGTCCACTTCTTGTCCCTGTGTATTTTTTGTTTTGTTTATTTACTATCTTGAAGAAGTATTTTTAATCACAACGGACAGGAAGGAAACGGTAATAGAGTTCTATGCGGATCATAAAGCCATGCTCCGAATGGGTGTGTGTCAACTGCAGCTTTCACAATCGATGCAATACACGAAGTTTGAATTATTGGGAGGATCGAGAAATCAGAGGCCGAATTCAAAAAGCAAACTTACGATAAAAAATTGCGTATGACAAAACCCGAGAAGAAATCCGTATTAACGAAACATAATTGTCGCAACTTTTGTGTGACTTACAACGGAATATTACGACATCATCCAAAGTGTCTTACAAACTTCTTAGGGCAAACATGGCCGCACGTCACTTGGCTATTTCGCCGCGACCAGCAATGAAGTTAGAAGCGTGGGCAAGAGGCATGTGTTTTGCGCACTGTTCGCATGCATCCCTACTTGAAGCAGCATAAGGACAACGCTAAACTACACACGGAGGATTCAGCCGACGAGTCTGCCGAGCTGTCCATCCTGCCGGTTAGAGCTAACGAGGTGCAGGACTGCGATCAACGGCGAGACGCGCCAATGAATCAACGAAAGAAAATGCCACACAAATCTTCAGTGCACCCAAATGGATCCTTCACCTATGAATGGCGTGAACCTGATTTGGTGATCACTAGTGCTCCCTCGTACTTCAGTTGTGATTTTCGAAGTGGTGGGCAGCTGTGCGACTCTACCACACTGAAAAGGCACATTCCTGACTGGATGTGCCTTTTTAATGCGAAAGCATTATATGTCCATGGAGCGGAAAATCCGGCGTCCGGCGGCGTTAACCGAGTGGTACCAAATGCCAACAGAGGAATAAAAGAAATAATAAAATGTGCTTCCACGGCTGAGATTCGAACCCGGTGCTGCTGTGTGAGAGCCGGGCATGCTAGCTGCTGTGCTATCTCAGCCGCTTCGGAATGCGGCATTACTCTCCCCTCAAGAAGAAGCTTGTCCCATTACGGCAAAAGACGGCGTCGGCGTTGATGTGCCCGAAAGATGGTCATAAAAATATGTCCTCGGTTCGATGACATTACACTTCACGTGACGACATGACGTACCATGATGTGTGACGCCATATGATGTAACGTAAAAAAATATTACAGGGGCACTTAGGTATCCCTACGTGGATTGAATGCGAAAGCATTGCCATTCCTAACAATAGAGAAAAAAAGGAAGTGTCGTTAGGAATGGCAATGCTTTCGCATTCAATCCACAAAGGGATACCTAAGTGCCCCTGTAATGTTTTGTGTGGAGTAGAGCTCAAATAAACGCCGTACGGTGCAGTATATCCACGATTAAGTTGCTGCTAGTCGTGAGACTTAATGTTTTGCACCAACAATACCGTAGAGTTTTTCCTCGGTTGCGACGAAGCGCCACTGCGCTACGAACTTGCTAGAAATTTCTGCATATGCGACCGCTTTCTTCTGGAAACCTATGGCGACCTGCCACTCACTTTTGGCCAAAGAACAGTGAAAATACCAGATGTGAAAACAGCCATAACAAGCATTAAAGAAATCAAGATGGGGGTCATAGCATTAGCTTCCCAACGTGGCAAGACTAGCACAGGATTTCTGTTACTCGCCGTTTATAAGACAGGAGTCGACTTTTTCCGGTCTGATCTTGAAAACAAAGTTTGGTCCGGTTAATTTTGTAGCAGAAGGCCCGTGCTTTCCCGTTCGTGGGGTCATTTTCTCGGTTCAAAATATGATGCAGAGTCCTTCCCATAAAAATGCATGGGTGCCCGCTAGGACTCTTCGAAATTATTAAATTAACCGAGGTCGCGCTATACTCTGTTGCAACTCTAGAATAGCAGAAGCCCCTCCCACAAAGCCCTTCACTCTTTTTAATAAGCAAACACTAGAGAGGAGGAGAGCCGAGAGGACACCGCCAATCATGGCGAGCAAAGGGAATTGTGGGAGGGGCTTCTGCTATTCTATAGTTGCAACGGACTATAACAAAAGTTTACAGTACCATGAAAACAAAAAGACCAAGCATGCAGAGAAATTCGCAGGAAGTGTAGCAGGGACAGAATAGAAAAAAACTGCAGCTGCAATATTTACCCTTTAAATTTCCCTCGACAGCACAGCAGAGACGACATGCTGGTCGTCAGCGCCTGGAGGGCCACCCCCTTGTACTGGGAGCACATGTAGTCTGAAACAAACAACAAACAAAAAATTAAATGCATGGACAATCCGCACATGCTGTTATTTCGCTTCATTGGCCGCTTCAGAGAAAGCAAGCATGCACACCGTTGTCCAACCATGTCAACTGCTAGCCGAAACTTCCTGCCGCCAGGATTAAGATATTGCTTGCGCTATAAAAACACAATTACACACTACCCAGCTGGCACGCTGAAAGTTCAAACATTGAAGAAACTAGCTCATAAAACTTCAATGTAAGAGCTACACCTTGTGGACGCTACAGAAAAGTATGTTCAGTCTAAACCGTGGTGCACTGCAAGGCTGCTTTACCTCAGCCAGTTTGGAACATCTGCAGTTTCATTCTTGTCAAGATATTATGCCTGAAAATTAATGTGACAAATTAACTGGGTTAAATTTTTTAATCGACACCCGGCCCAAGTATTTAGAAGGTGTACTAGTGGGCTAAGTTCTAACTTACCATAATTATTTATCGGCATCCTAAAGGCGTCGCTTCAGGGTCCAGTTTTCACATTGGATCCACCTCACACCGTCACAGCTGCAGCCACACTGGAAATGTTTGCAAAGTTTCAGGCAGGGTAATTAAAAGTCGGCAGTTTCTCTCGAACACCGCTGTCACAAATTTCGTCTTTTTTTGTCATTTTGTTCTGTTTAAGGGTGGTTCGGGGGGGGGGGGTTCAATTGCAATCCTCGCACATGTTTACCTGAGCGCCAAAGGCATGAGCTCGGATGAGACTAATGCCGGCCGAGCTTCAAACCAATGGGAAGAGGAAGACGAGAAGAAGGAAGTGGGACTTGGAGCGTTTCGGGTTGACCAACCACGAACCCGTGACAACCGCATAGGTCATTCAACACACGTCCCATACCGCTCAAACACTGTGTCGAACTGCATTTTGAAGTCAGTCCCACTTCCAACGGTGTATGAACAGGGGCATTCATTTCGTGGCATGCCTTGAAATGAATCGAAGTGACGCAAGCTGGGAACACACTGCTGCTGCTTCATTTGGGAATAACTGCGGCCCTCGGCTTGATCACATCACAGTTGCAAAATGAAAGAGAGAAAAAAAAGAGGCGAAAAGGAACAACTGTTTTATCAAAAATTCTAACAGACAAATGTAAACCCAGTTCAATTCTAGAAAGTCAGGGGACCGAAGTTTGTCCTAACAGTACCATCCAGTCCACTTCCATAACTTCAAAACAAAAGATGGCTATCCTCTTGAACCATTTTGACTGCAAAGGAATATTGGCTCTGCATGAACCGAATTCCAAGGAAGTCTAACTTCTGAAATGTAATGAAGTATGATCAATGTAATCAATTTATAGTTGAACGACATCAGTACACTGCTAGACCAATAAGACATTTTCTAAAGCAACGGACTGAAAGTAGCATTAGGAATTCAATAAGTGCTCTGTTGACATAAGCTACACTTTCTCGGACCATACACAGAATGAGTGGCAACTTTTCATTATGCTACGCACAGATCCAAACATAAGGACAGATAAAGCAAACCCAACTAGTTAAAAAAAGAAAAAAATCTATCTTAACGAGCAAACGTGTGCCGAGAAAATAGGGAGTTTTAGAATACCGGGCGCTACTTTACCGCGCGTTACGGACGGCAAAATAGCGAGGATTGCGGCGAAGAGTTTTAGAATAGCGTTTCTCTGCCGGGGACCCCCAAAACGCAAGCATCTCGCGCTTAAAACGCCACCAAGATGTCGCGACAGCTTTTATTTGGAAGTTAGAACGTTATATCTTGAAAATTAAACAAGTTTTTCGTCTAGAGTAACATTTTTATAGTTGTTTTATACTCAATGCCGCATGTTTTGTTTTTGTCACTGCCAAGCTGCTCTGTTGTACTTACGAAGCCCAGACGATCCACTACCCAGGCATGTTTACATGTCTGCCGCGATCGTAAGTACACGCGCTTCGATAGCTTTGAGCTGTGAATCCAGCGATCCGTGGCGTTTTCAATACGCTTCGACCATACCGACCGCGGTCGCCGAGTGCGACTCACGCAGTTCCCGAGCGGGCGACGGCGTCGAAGACGCGATCAACGGAGATGTCGTGGGCGCCGCCTTTTGCGGTACCCACGCTATTTTCGAGAAATAACGGGCCCCAAAGCTCGAGTCCGAATGCTTGTTTTGGGTCTGCGCATGCACAGCAGCGACGACGTTATTTCTTTGGGGTTGCGGACGTTATTCTAAAACTCCCTAATGTTCACTTCTCGTTCAACGCGTCTACTTACAATGCAAACAAAGAAGCATGCTTACCAACTGCGTTGAGTTGCTCGTTCTGTCGCGTCGTCGGTCTTCCGCGCTCTTCTTGAACATAATCATCACAAGAGGAAACTTCACAGATAGATAAACTTGATTAAATTAGCACATTTCCATGTCTAAAGGCATTTCCATCCCGCGACACACATGTACCCAACGCACGACAAACGCAACGGTCGCATCCATGCCACCATGCCGGAAAAAGAAAAAAAAACTGGTGTCGCTACCGATGCGGCGTCGACGACGCGATCCTTACAATTCGAAACCGAAATTAGTGAAAGTTACAATACCGAAACCGAAACTGACCGAAATCGCGATAGAGGGGCGCCGTAAATATGTCTTTAGAAACTTAGGAGTAAAGAGGGTGAATACAGTTATTATTATAAGCACAGGAAATAAATGTGTAGATCACAACTAGCACCGAAGCTCTATTTGTTTCGGGTGCAATGGAGTGGAGAGTAGATTTTTTTTTGTGGAGATTACTTTTGAGTTACAATCAGCCTACAGTATTTTATTAGTAATTTTTTTTACCGCACCGTGCTCCTAAGTGTTGTGTGTCGGCCAGAAGCGAGGAACAAGCAGGTTTCCAAGGCGAAAGGACAAGTTTATTCCACCATGCTCATGGATGGGTGGTAACTGAGCGAAGAGCGCGGTAGCCAGCGGAGCACCGCTTTTTATCAGTTAGTGGCGCATGCGCCGTACTACGATATTCTGTTATCGGCGGCGCGCGCCCAGACATGACATTTCCTCCCTCTTTATTTGAACACGCTCAAAAAGGTTAAGATCCGGCTTGAAATCTTTCGGGAGGTTTCCGGGTTCTTGCCGGATACCGTCGGGCAGCAGGCGCTTGTGCTGCTTCGGCTGGGACAGTTCCGCCAGTAGGTGGCGAGGACGATGGTTGGGGTGCGTTGTCGCTCGGTTGAACCAACAGGAACTCTGTGCCTTCTTGGTCAGCGTCCTCGTCGGCAAGGCTTGGAGTTCTTAGCAGCTGGTCCTTGTGCCGACGCCAGGTGAAGCTGCCTCTGGAGGTGGTGGCGCGTACTTGGTAGGAAACAGGGCCATGCTGCGCAAGAATCACTCCAGGCACCCACTTGGGTTTGCCACAGTAGTTACGGATGAGCACATGATCACCAACGGCAAAGTCACGATCGTGCCCACGCCGGCTTGCAGTCTGCATGAACTGTTTGCGGGCTACCCTTTCCCCACAGAAGGCTTTACAACGTCTAGGCGACTGCGCAAACGTCGCCCCAAAAACAAATTGGCGGGTGACTCGTTCGTTGTGGAGTGAGCCGTGTTGCGGTAGCTCTGCAGAAACGTCTGCAACTTCACATGCAAAGGCGCACTCTCTTTGTTTTTACGGAGGGCGCTCTTGAGGGTCTGTACAAAGCGTTCGGCTAAACCATTTGAACTTGGATGATAGGGAGCTGTCAGGACGTGACGGGAGCCAATTTCCTGTGTGAACTGTTTAAACTCCCGTGACGTGAACTGAGGACCATTGTCTGACACGATAGTTTCAGGGTTGCCAAAACGAGAAAAAAGTTCTCTCAAAGTGTTAACCGTGCTCTCCGTCGTGGTTGAGCGCATCATGAATACTTCTGGCCACTTGGAGTGGGCATCTACCACAACAAGGAACATAGACTGAAGAAAAGGTCCAGCAAAGTCTATGTGAACACGTTGCCACGGCGTTGTGGGCCATGACCACGGGTGCAGGGGTGCCTTGGCAGGCGCACTACGCTGCTCTTGACAACTTACGCAGTTTTTTACGCTGCGCTCCAGGTCCGCCTCGATGCCCGGCCACCAAACGTAACTGCGCGCGAGCTCCTTGCTGCGCACAATACCCGGATGGCCCTCGTGAAGTTCATCCAGCAGCAGGGATTGCAGTTTCCCTGGGACGACAACTCGCATTCCGTGCATGATGCAGCCCTGATGAATGGTCAACTCGTTGCGCCTGTCGAAGAAAGGCTTTAGTTTCTCGTCAGAGACAGACGCGGGCCAGCCTGCGCTAGTGAATTCTTTCACTTGGCACAAAACTGGATCTCGAGCTGTTGCACGTGCTATATCACTACTAGATACCGGCAGTGATTGCAGTCGCAATGAGTAGAATGATTCCTCGTTTTCTTTAGTCTCGTTTCCAACAGTCGGTAGTGGAAGACGCGAGCAAAAATCTGCTTCGGCATTCTCGCTTGATCTCTTGAAGATAAGATCGTAGGTGTAGGCCGACAATGCGACTGCCCAACGCTGCAATCGCGCAGCGGCAATGGTTGGAATTCCAGTTTTCGAACCTAAAATGGTCTGGAGTGGTTTGTGGTCCGTGACCAAAGTGAAGAGCCGACCATAAAGATACGAGTGGAATTTCTTAACTCCAAAAATAATGGCTAGTGCCTCTTTTTCGAGCTGACTGTACCCTTTTTCAGCGTTCGATAGCGTGCGCGAAGCGTAAGCGATGGGTTTAGCGCTGCCATCTGTGTAAACGTGAAAAACTACAGCACCTACCCCGTACTGAGAGGCGTCACACGCTAGCTTTAGCGGTTTGTCGGGGTCGTAGTGTGCCAAGGTGGAGGCGACGCCAGCTCGGCCTTGATGGTGTTGAAGGCTTCTTGGCAATGCTGGTCCCAACACCATGGCTCGTCCTTGCGCAGCAATCTGTAAAACGGTTGGGCTGTCGTTGCAAGACGGGGCACGAACTTGGCGTAGTAGTTGACGACACCCAAAAAAGACTGGAGCTGCTGCTTTGTCTTGGGCTCGGGAGCCTGGAGCACCGCCTCCACCTTGTCAGACGACGTCGAGATGCCGTCAGCGCTGATCCTGTGACCTAGATAGCGAAGTTCAGGCTGAAAAAACGAACATTTTTCTTTCTTGACTCGAACTCCTCGTTCAAGCAGACGCTTCAACACTGCTTCAAGGTTGGCCATGTGTTCTTCCGTAGTCTTGCCCGTGACTAAAATGTCATCCAGATAACAACAAACGCCGCTCAAACCTTTCAGCATGGTGTCCATTATTCTTTGAAAAATTCCGGGTGCTGACGAGATTCCAAAAGGAAGTCTGTTTACAAGGAACAGCCCCTTGTGCGTGTTCAGCGTGAGGTAGCGTTTTGACGACTCGGACATCACCACCTGCTGATAAGCTCGGTTAAGATCTATCTTCGAAAAGAGTTCGCCTCCTGATAGAGCCGCGAATAGATCATCAACCTTCGGAAGTGGATAACGGTCAATATCAAGACAAGGGTTGACAGTGGTCTTATAATCGCCGCAAAGACGAATGCCCCCGTCCTTCTTGATAACCGGCACGACAGGCGTGGCGTATTCTGCTGTAGTCACCGGAGTGATAATGCCCATCTTTTCCATTTTCGACAACTCCGCTTCAACAGCCGTTTGCAACGCGAACGGAACGTTTCTCGCTTTTAGAAATTTCGGTTTCTCGTTCGGTTTGAAGAAAAGTTCTGCTCGTTCTTCAGTTATAGTTCCGAGCTCATCGTTGAACAGTGGCTCGTACTTTGACAGCAGAGAGTCAAGCTTCTGTTTTATACGTTTAGAAGCAAAAACGTCTGACCTTGAGAGATGATTCAGCTCCCAGATCTTGTTCCAGTCGAGTCGTATCGCTCGAAGCCACTCCCGGCCCAGTAGTGGCGGCCCGGCTCCATCGACGACGTACAGTGGCAGCTGTACTGACGCCTCGCCATGTTGCACATTGACTGTCGCAACGCCTTGAAGTCGAACCAGGGCTCCCGTGTAGGTGCGAAGCCTGACTACAGTTGGCGTCAGTTTCACAGACGGAAAAGACTGGTGAAACTGTTTAGCAGACATTACAGTTACCGCTGCTCCTGTGTCTAGTTCCATTTCAACCGCAGATCCGTTGATCACCATCTGCACCGTCACTGGTGTAAGGCTGGGCGAAGACACGCCGTGTACGACGGCGAGTCTTCCTTCAACTTTCAGCGTTTTTACCCTTTTTCTGGCGGACGTTTCTTGCGCCCTACGTCAGTCCCGCTTCGGCAAACTCTTTGGATGTGACCTTTCTTGCCGCACTTGTGGCATACGCTCTGCCGATGAGGGCACTCTTGACTGCGGTGCCGTGACGACCCGCAGCGATAGCAGCTGTCCCTCTGCTTCTCATTCCCTGCTTGCACCTTGTGCACGTCAGTGACGCTTGAGTTGCCGACGCGAGCCTCAGCCGCGCTTTGCTTCGCAGCTTCCATGGCTTGGGCGCGGTCCACCGCTTTCTGGAACGTTAGCTTGCTGTCTTCCGTGAACAGCACGCGCTGTATGTCCTCCCTTAATAGTCCGCACACGAAGCGGTCGCGGAGTGACTCGTCCAAAACGCTTCCATAGTCGCACGTTTGCGACAGTTTTCGAAGTTCGGCGACGTACTCGGAAATGGACTCGCCTTCATGTTGCGCTCTCCGGTGAAACTTGGCTCGCTCACCGATGATGGACGGCTTGGGTGACAGGTGGTCGCCGAGGGCCTTCTTGAGGTACTCGAAGCTCTTCGTTGAAGGCAGCTCCGGAGCAGTCAGGGACTTCAGTAGCGCGTAGGTCTTCGGACCGATGATGCTGAGGAAGGCGTGAACTTTGTCGCTCTCTGGAACTCCGTTGACGATCAGGAACGACGTTAACCTTTCGTCGTAAGAAGCCCAGTCGCTGGAAGACTCGTCGAACGGTTCCAGATAACCCATTCGACCGGCGAAGTGCGTCCCGGCTTCTTCGCTCATGATGGCTGTCGATGCTACGTCCGCCCCTGCGGAAACACCTGCTTTTCTCGGCCGACGGTCCTTATCCCATCCTCGTCGCCAGTTGTTGTGTGTCGGCCAGAAGCGAGGAACAAGCAGGTTTCCAAGGCGAAAGGACAAGTTTATTCCACCATGCTCATGGATGGGTGGTAACTGAGCGAAGAGCGCGGTAGCCAGCGGAGCACCGCTTTTTATCAGTTAGTGGCGCATGCGCCGTACTACGATATTCTGTTATCGGCGGCGCGCGCCCAGACATGATACGAAGTTTTATATAAAGTGTGGTCCTAAAATTCCTTCAGAAAAACTAGCATTGCAATTAAGTATTTTCATCTAATTTGTGACTATATCTGGGTGTTTGATTCTAGAATAATTTCGAGCTACAAAACTCTTTGTACATTCATAACCCCATTGATGTACAACGATGGTGTGTTATGTAACCGAGGCTGAAACCATTTTTGCCATTCGAAAATATTGAAAAATAAGCGTGACACTGCGGCATAATTAACTTGACTAATGTACTTTTATACGTGCTGGAATTCTAGCAACACATCCTTTGGACGTGGAACAGATATGTGTGTCATCCAGCCCAGGCTACATAACACATGCATCAAATGGGCCGGTGTATTTCTGACTGGAACTATTTTTACCTCCGTTGGATGTCTGACAAATATAACAGCTTCGTCCAAAAACATCTTTCCAAAAGCACAGAAACATGTTCCCATTGATCCGATCCTCAATTGTTGCTTCCAATATGCATTTACATCGTTCTGACAGACATACGTCTAATTGGTTCCTATTGCTCAAATATACATGCAAAATTGGTCTAGACATTTCTGTTTGCCCAACAAAACATTTCGGTTGACTGATTAAAATACCTAATGGTCCGATAAAGTCCCTATGAGAGCAGTCCAACCTCCTATAGGACCAAAAGGTATGCCTATTGGCATTCCTATTCCTGTTTTATTTTCATGTGTATTGAATTAAAACAAAATGATAGTTCACAGTAAATTAATCAGCCTAGTTTGTATTTCGTCTTATTCTTACTGGTTTTTATTCTGTGGAAACATGGGATTGTGTTTCTGTGAGATTGTGTGAGAGTTGGTTTAAATTTTTGCGCCCTATTAGGTCAACATTTCCTACTAGAAAGTGTTTTGAAAAATGTTCGAAGCAGCACTCTGTATTTGTAACATTAAAGAGCAGTGCTTCCCAAACTGTGAGGCGCGAGCCCCAGGGGTGACGTGACTGATCTAGCGGAGTGTCGCAAAAGAACTGCAGGCTTGTTTCTTTCATTTTTTTCCAATTGTTTTAAATTTGTTAAAATTAAATGTATTACCTGAGAAACTAAATTTCAAAGTCAATTTCTATATTTTACTGCTTATGCACTGAAATGGTAAGAGTTATGGTCTAGCCAAATGCGAATGTAGGAGGGGGCGACTTCGTGGCAGGATATATTTTAAATTTTAGTGGATTGCGCGCGTATGGAAGTTGGGAGCAGACGCTGTATATTGAGTCATCATGTCTATCGCTGTGTCATTTTTATCGGCCGATACAGTGTGGTAGTTAAGAATGGGAATAATTGAATATGTTTTGATTTCATAGAAGGGTTATAAATGGTTAATAAATATGAAAAGTTATTGGATTGAAATTTTGAACATGACTTTTTTTGAGGAGGATGTCTTCTGAATAGAAAGCAATCGGAAATCATGATTATCTTCACCTTTGCCTTTATCGAATTCTACCGCTGTGGATCAGCTGATGTCTATTGAGTCCCTTATGGTACAACTGACTTGAGTGTCTTTGGATGAACTCAAAAGAACGGATATTGCATTATTAATGATAATACTCATTTGCATGAGTAATCAGTACATTTATAAACTGGAAAAGAATGGATATTGACTGGGTAACGATAAAACTCGTTGCAATTTGAAATGAGTAAAATCAAAATAATGAATATTGAGTCGGTAATGATAAAACTCATTGCAATTCGTAAGGATTAAACTCAAAATAATGAATATTGTATTAGTGATAACACTCAATTCAATGTGTAATGAGTAAACTCAAAAGAATTGATATTGATGGGGTAAAGATAAACCTCACTTGAATTTGTAATGAGTAAATTCAAAAAGAACAGATATTAAGTGGGTAACGATAACACTCATTTCAACGTGTAATGAGAAAATTCAAAATAATGAATATTAGTTTTGTAATGATAAAACTCATTTAACGTTAAGCTTCTTTTGAGTGTCATTTGGCTCTATAAAAACACACTAGAAGCTCAATTAAAACTCACGGTTCATTTTTGTAAGGGGAGTGCGTCAGATTTTCGTGAAGCGGCCCAGCTGCCCTGCTATCGGCAGGAGCAAAGCGAATGGTGTGAAGAAAACGGCACGCGTTTTTCTATATTCCCGTCGGCCATGTTTCACCTCAGTCAACGCATAGTGAATCTCCGCTTTACGTCGGTTGACTCCTGATTACTCTTCCCGGATTGTAGATTGTCCAACTACAACGGAGCCTCTTTGGTGTGATCGTATTCTGATGATCGTTACATCTTGCTTTTTTATCTAGGATGCACACTTCTAAACGACCTTCTACACGTTGCACTCTTTGTCGACATGTCGTGGGTGCTTGAGACAAACAAATTGAAAGTCACTGGTTGCTCACAAATGGGTGCACATATTTAATGTTCAACATCAGGAGTCCGAAGGAGGCACCATCGAGTTTGTTCAGAGGTATCTTAGCATACTATGTTAGAGTGCCGCATTGTGTGTTGCAGTTCCTTTGAAAACCAAATTGCATTTTGTTTGTAATATGCATTTTACCTGTTCACTAAAATTAAGGTTGCAATGAAACATTGGCCACGAGAGATGACTCGGCCAACCTAGCCGAAAAATTCCTCGCATAATTTTCTCCATGGGTCGTTTTTGATGTTGACACATTTTCTCATGAATAGTGAGTGTTATGTGCATGTGTTTCTTCTACTTTTCGTACAGGTACTTCTATTAGATAAACCCAAGCAAAGGCAACAAGACAGTCTTCTGGGGTCACACCAAGTTTAACGGCATTCCTCTTGGAGTCAGAGTCTTGCCAACAAACTTCACTGAACCTAATGGCACATTCCCTTTCCTTCACTTTCAACTCAATAATGTCTGTGTGTGTGTGTGTGTGTGTGTGTGTGTGTGTGTGTGTGTGTGTGTGTGTGTGTGTGTGTGTGTGTGTGTGTGTGTGCGTGTGTGCGTGTGTGTGTGTGTGTGTGTGTGTGTGTGTGTGTGTGTGTGTGTGTGTGTGTGTGTGTGTGTGTGTGTGTGTGTGTGTGTGTGTGTGTGTGTGTGTGTGTGTGTGTGTGTGTGTGTGTGTGTGTGTGTGTGTGTGTGTGTGTGTGTGTGTGTGTGTGTGTGTGTGCGGTGTGTGTGGGTGTGTGGGCGTGTGTGTGTGTGTGGTGGTGGGTGTGGTGGTGTGGTGTGGGGGGGGGGGGGGGGGTGCGTGTGTGTGGTGTGTGTGGTGTGTGTGTGTGTGTGTGTGTGTGTGTGTGTGTGTGTGTGTGTGTGTGTGTGTGTGTGTGTGTGTGTGTGTGTGTGTGTGTGTGTGTGTGTGTGTGTGTGTGTGTGTGTGTGTGTGTGTGTGCGTGCAAAGTTAAAAGGGCAGTACAACGTTTAAACACCCGAACATTCCTAAGTTGTCCCTGTACCAGACAATAGGGTCTCTAGGCCCGCTTCAGACTGGGCAACTTCGACCAGCAACTCGACGTCGCAACACTGGCCGCCCGCGTTTACACGCAGCAAGCAACTGCTGCTATTTGCCATCGTTGTTAAATTTGATTTTTCTTCTACTGTTTAAACACACAATTATGCGTTATAAACGTGTTTTATAGGTATAAATGTCGTTGAGAATACTAATGCGTCTTCTTGAAACGGTTCATTTCAAAAATAATAAATTTCCCACCACAACCAAGTCTTTAGTTTTCATCATCACCGGCACAAACTGTCAATTGAAAATTATCAAGTGAAAATATCACGTCCCTGATTGGCCTGCAGCAGCATCAAACGTCTTTGAACTGCTCCGAGTTGCTCACTTGTTTTGAGCCGTACGCGATTTCAGCAAATCGTGTCAAGCTAGGGAAAGCTGAGGAATAACCCGCCAGCAGCCTCAAAAATTGCTGAGAAAGTTTTCCCGCCTGAAAAGGGCCTTAGAGAATTGAATTCAAGGACCATGGAACTCTGAGTTAAAGCCCACCTGGAGATTTTTTTTTGTGTGTGTGCCTTTTGTAGTACATAAATATATACTTTTCTAAATTTTAACGTGGACAACACGTAATTTCCACACTAATTCACATTTAGAAGCGTTTTAGATGCGGAGCATCTCTTGCTCGGGTATATGTCCCGCGGCCTTGTAGTCCGCACTCACTACGCACGCGCAACTCTCCTCCTTCCCTCTCTCCAACAGCTGCGCGTTACTCTCTCCGATCTCTCTCTCTACCAGCTGCGTGCACTGACCGTGCGTTCGCTTCTCTCACACCGCGCGCGCACGCGCAGCTCTCCTCCTCTAATCTCCTCTCCTTCAAGTGTGAAAAAAAAATGGCGAGCGGCGAGCGTTCTAAGCTTCTCTGCCGCGAGCCGCGACGAAGGCTCGCGCAGGGGGTCACGCTAGGGCAGTCGGTGGCGCCATCTCTCGACGTCAGCACGCAACTGACTCTTTCCTCGGAAGCAACACGATGCTCCGCATCACCCCATGGTTCCCCTCGGGAAGATGGTGTAATTTTTTTATTCACACTCTGTAGCTCCCTTGTGCAACAGCTTCTCGGTGAGCTATTGCAAGCTCTGCAAAGGGAGGGGCATCTTTCCGCCCTTTGCAGGCTGTTAACATGTGGCTTACAGAGCTCCAGAGGGTCGCACCTCGCTCGCTGGCTCCATCACGAAGCATGTGTGCTGCGTGAGTCATGCCACACCATAAGGCCATACACGATCGGGTCGCAGCACGTGGGACCATTCGTCACTGCACTCGACTACGGTATGGTGGCATGGTCGGGGCATGAAGCAAGGTACAACTTGGAAATGCTGATCTTCGTTACATTTGAAACACATTTTTTTGTTATTTTTGTGTTGAGTTATCAGCATTTTAAGGGTGAAGCAGCAAGCAGCAGCGACAGCATTTGTGTCTCTGTTCGGCCAAAGCATCTGTGTTAGCCTATGACTGGGTTGTCGCGGATATGTGCAGGTATTCTCCGCAGCAAATGGCTGCCCATCAGGAACACGAGTTTCTTCTCGGCCACCAAGAGCAAGTATTTTCGCGGTGAGTATTTTCCCCCTATAATAGTTCTTTGTCCCATTCCTCTTGGATGCCATTTCCTGTGTGTAGTGGTCTTGCATTAGTCTTGTTGGCTTACTTCTGCCAAAAAAACAGCCGAGTTCGACTAAGACCGGGTTTTTTCTGATGCATGCATGTCTTGGTGGCAAGCACCAGCCAATCAAGGCCAGAATTTTGCTCTTTGCCACCTCATGGCAAGTGTTTTCAAGAGTGAGTGATTGATGCCTATTTGGGTTGTGTGTTTCGCTCCTCGCAGACACTCTGTTTGCTGTCTTTATAGTGGTGTTGTGTCATGATTTTGCGTGTCTGTCCGGCCAAAGCATCTGCTGTGTGTCTAGCGACCGGGAAGATAGGGAATCGTCAAGGAAATTTTAATTTTCGGGAAAAATCAAGGAATTGTCAGGGATATTGTCAAAAAGTGAGGCCCAGTCAGGGAAAATAAGCCGGAAATGCCATCGACTGACCTGAGCAAAGTCTTTAAGACTTCGGGGCAGAAGAATAGGCAGTAAATTCTTCTTAGAGCGGAGCTCAAGCTCTGCTCAGTGCTCGCCCGATGTAGTGTGCTACCCGATGCAAAGGAACATTCGACGAATCCAGTCCAAACATTACATTACATTGAAATGGATTGGATTGGGGTGCGACACAGGTTAGTCCAGTTACAGCTACTAGATTTAGTAACAAATGGGAAAGCCGCAGACCCCAATCCAATTCAAGCCTTAAGTATAAGTATCCGAAAGTGTGCAACTGGCGGCCATGCTGTCATTCGGTCATTGACGTGTGTGGTTGAGCGTCATGTTTTCATCATGTTTCCTGGGGTCTCTTCACTGACGATGTCGGCGGCAAGAAAGTACTTGTTTAATCCGGACTGGACGTACCCGAATATTTCGGAATGTGCAAGTTGCATTAAGCCCGTACTTAAGTATCGTCTCAATGCTCAATGCCTCGTGTTGTAATGGTGTTATATATTGAACCGCCTCTACAGTGGTCAGTGAATTTCACCTGAAATTGTCAGGAAAACATAGAAATGCCAGGTCATTAAAAATAATTGGCTAGACACCCTGATTTGTATTAGTCTAAAACTGGGTTTTTCGGAGCTGTGCAGGTATTCTTTTGTAACAAGTGGCTGCCAATCACGAACACGAGTTTGTTCTTGGCCACCAAAAGTAATTATTTTCAAGGTGGGCTATTGCCCGCCTATATGATTTTTGTGTTCCATTTTTTCTTGATGTCATTTCGCAATGTGTAGTGGTCTTGCATTTGTGTTATTTTCTCTCCTGCAAAAAATCCGAGTTCGACTAAGACCGGGTTCTTTCTGATAGATGCAGGTCTTCGCGGCAAGCGCAAGCCAATAAAGGCCAGAAGTTTGCTCTTTGCCACTAATGGCAAGTGTTTTCAAGGTGAGTGATGGATGCCTATCTGGGTTATGTGTTTCATTCCTCACCGACACTTTATTTCCTGTCTTTATGAAGGTCTTGTGTCAGACGTTTGTGTCTCTGTTCGGCCAAAGCATCTGTATCAGACTAACACTGCGTTCTTTCGGATATGTGCAGGTTTTTTTGGCAGCAAGTGGCTGCCATTCAGGAAAAACGAGTTTGTTCTAGGCCATTAAGAGCAAGTATTTTCAAGACAAGCTAATGCACGCCTATACGAGTTTTGTGTTCCATTGCTCTTGGATACCATTTCCTATGTGTGGTGGTCTTGCATTAGTATTTTGTTCTCTCTCTTATGCAAAAACACCCGAGTTCAAATAATACCCAATTCGCACGGCAGCGTAAAGGCATCTTCGGCACAGGTACCTATAGTAAAAAGAGCTGGAGATCGTAATCACACGGCGCATAAAGGTCCCTTTCGCTAAGGGAGGTTCTGTATTAAACTGAGCTCACCCAGCTCCCTTTACTGCTACAGGGAGTACCCTCGGACCCACAAACTCAAACTGAAAATCAGATATAGAGATATATCTTGTTTAATGCATTATAACAATATGAATATATATATAAAGGGTTAAATTATGAAATGATACTGAACACAAATGTGATGAAATAATACAGTAACTAGAGAACGCATAGTCCAGCTAGCAGGTAGCAGCGTCGGCACGTGGAAAGCAATGTGTGCTACAAACCTGAACGCCATGCACCATTGTGAGCTCTTTTTCAAGGTTGTAGACAAGTCGTTCGACTCTCCCTCCCAGGCCTTTTATCCTCGTCGTCGTCCATCCCTTTCGATGACGTTACTGGCGTAACCATGAGACTCCGACGTGGTTTGTTTCTGCCAAGCACTATTTAGCTACTACAGTGAGAACTTTGCGGAAAAATGGAGCATTTAAACAGAAAAAGGTCGCCCACCTCGGAATCGAAACTCGTAAACGCAGATGATCTAGGGCCAGTGTGGCCAGACGGATCGGACGTTTTAGAGAAAGACTAATTTACGTGCGACCCTAGACTTAGAGAAAAAAGAATAACGTGCCGCAAAAGTAAACACAAATAATACTTAAGCTTTAAGTGTGATATTTCACGCACGATAATTGAAAACTGCGCATCAAACCGATTTCAAGGAATAATTGTTTATCACATGCTCCTTTCGCGGTTTATTAGGGATGCGATCGACATCAACTGAAAGTGCACTGTTTATTAATTGTGCTATTCAGAACGCCGTTTACTATAGGTACCTTCAGCTAAGGCACCTAAGCTAAAAGTACCTTTACGCTGCAGTTTGAATTGGATATAAGACTGTTCTTTCTGATACATGCAGGTCTTGGCTGCAAACACCAGCCTATTAAGGGCAGAATTTTGCGCTTGGCCGCTCATGGCAAGTGTTTTAAGGTTAGTGATTGATGCCTATCTGTGTTGTTTGTTTCACTCCTCACAGACACTCTATTTCCTGTTTTTATTGTGGTCTTGTATCAGGCCTTTATGTGCCTGTCCAGGCCAAAGCATGTGTTAGACTAAGACCAAGTTAATCGTAGCCACCGCAAGGGTGAAGTCAGACTAAGATCGGGCTTCTGATATGCACAGGTACCTACCATAGAAGCCTGCCGTTGAACAAGGGGCCGTTTGCGTTTCCGGCCAAAGTGGTGTTCTTTGAACAAGGTGAGCTAGTCTCTTGGTTTACCCTGCATGCTCCTTATTTAAGAGGGAAAGTCACTAAGTCACAAACTTATATGAAATATCTGATATAAGTAGTGCCTAGTTTCCAAATACGTCAATTGGTGCAACACAATGATATTCATAATATTCACTGTGTAGTGACTGTATAACAGACGCGCACATGCGCAGCTCAATTTACAACTGGCGACTGTGTTGAGCGTGGACAAGTTTTTTGTTTTGTTAATCGTCCAAGGCATGGTGTTTTCCTGAAAGTGAGCTATGGTACCGTTACAAGTGGTCCGTGTTTTATTTGTCACAGACATTATTTGCCGCCTCAGGTTTTGTCTTGCTCCTTTTCTGCAATATCAACTAGAACAGCATTTTCCCTGACAAGCGCAGGTTTCCTCACTCGAAAGCGTAGGCTGGGGCACGGACAAGCTGTTCTTTTTCTAACAGGCACAGGCGCATTACTTCATTGAAAGTGAGCTATGGTCTGCTACCAGCCTTACTCGTCGCAGACATTATTCGCTGTATTATATCTTTCTTCGTCTTCTGAAATGTCATTTGGTTTTCAACTAAATCTGCATTTTTCCTGGCAAATACAGGTTTTCTGCACGTAAAGCGCAATTGCATTGTAAACAAGCTTTTTGTTTTGTTGATCGCCCGAGGCCCAAGGCGCGGTGTTTTACTGGAGGTGAGCTATGGTACCTTTAAAAGTGGTATGTCTTTTTTGTCACGGTCATTACTTGCTGTATCAGATATTTTATGCCTCTCTCCAGCAATGTCAATTGGTTTTCATCTAAAACCGCATTTTCTGTGATAAGCGCAGGTCTCCTCAGAGGAAAGCACTAGGCACCGAAATGTGCTTCCCTTCGCTTATGGTCCAGACCAGTTACTTTCATCTAGGTGAGCTGGTCTCTCTTTGCAGATCGAGCAAGATTATTTGTATTGTGTATATGTCAGGCTTACCTTATTTTATATCGTTTGGACATCCTTGTGCTTAGCTTATGACTACATACATATTTGTTTTGCATGTGCAGGGAGCAATTGTATTGCCCTACGCCTCCAAAGAGGCACCCATGAAGGAATTTCAGATATAATAAAAACCTACCATAATTTCCCTTGTTTTTTGTTGTTTACAAATATCTCGAAGGAAACAGCTACAGAACGCTTAGGCAAAATAATCTACAAACAACCGACCAAACTACTTCGCGTTTTCGCTGATGTCTCAAATCTGGACCCTTTCTCAAGGGTGTTTATGTTGTGCGAATTTGCTGCCGATATGATACTTTAATATGTTCCGGCCAGCTTGAGCTGCACTTTCGAAAACCTCCAGATCGCTATGGTCTGTTTAAACTCAAGAACAGCAGGAGCAAGCCCTTAACACAGAGCCCTACACTCTTTCAACATTAGCAGAGCGGATGCTGTAGAGCAGGACAGTGGGGAGGAGAAAACAACCAATCATGGTGCAATAGTGGTTCCCTTCTCTCCACTTACCTACTATTGTTGGCATGCAACAGATTTTAGCAGCTGACAGTTGTTTCTGCAGGTGCATCCCGTGAGAAACACTGTAGCTAGCTGCTGTTTCGCTGCACCCTATTTCACTTATTTTAAAGTTTCTGTGCAAATTATTTTCTCCTCACTTTAGGCAAAGAAGCAGGGCTGCTCCAAAGTGCATGAATTTACTATTTCATGGCATTGCAATCCCCATAATATATAGCTCATATTTTCAGGTGCATCAGGGATGCTGAAGTTATATTTCCGCATATCATTGCACAGAAACTTAAGTAAGTGAAAAATGTTGGACAACAGAACATGAGCTACTTCAGTGCCTCAACTAAACAGAAATGTAAAACCAAATATTTTGTAAAAAGCAACGATGAAACGCTTGGCAGCTCTATTAAGAGGGGTCGCCCATTAAATTAATGTCCCCATATGGTGAAAATATGTGCAAAAAACGTCAATGCAATGGTACCCATTTTACCAAAGTACAAGGTCGCTCGTTAAAATAATGTGCGTGCATAGTTTTAATGGGCATCCTTATACTTTGGAAAAATAAGTACCTTCGCATAAACGACTTTTTTCATATACCTTCAGAATGTGGGGGCACGTTATTTTAATGGGCATCTCATCTTAATAGAGCTGCCAAGCACTTTCTCGTTTTTTCTACGAAAAGATTTTTTACAGTGTGCGCATGGGCGCCGCCAGCCTTGTCTGCATAGTTCAAGGTTTTGTGGCGGATTACAAAGCGCTATCCGGGTGCTTAGCGAGCTGCGGAAACGGTCTACTACAATGGACCTTTGTAGAAACATCGATTCGAGAGTAAACGCTTCCAGTATCCTCTTTCTCTTCCTTCTGGCCGGGCAGAGAGGAAAGTGTCGACTTCGGGGCAAAAGATTAGGCACGATGGGGACAAAGGCGAGTTTGGGGGAGCCGTACCTAGGTCAAAGCTCCTCAATGGGTTAACAGGATGTAGCTGACGCTTTGGGTGTGGAACAGGTGGGAGAGGTCCTGCGCGCGCGTTATTTTCTAGCCACTTAGTCTCGAACCCAGTCGCGTGTCTAGGTGGCAGCACATATTCGCCAAAAGGTTCATTTCCCAATATCCCTCACAAAACAAACTATACCATACGCAGACTTGTACCGTACGCATTACAAATAATCAAATTTCTAGTAATCAACTACTTTTTGGAGTAATTTTGTAATTAGTTGATTACTTTTATTAGGCAGTAATCTGATTACTTCCTAATAAACATTACATTTTACATTTACAGGATTTACAAGAGTAATCTGATTACTTTTCGAAGTAATAAAAATTACTTCTAACCGTTACTATTTTTCCACAAAACCCTCCTCCCCCCCCCCGCGTGCACACCTTTTTTTTCTGAAATGAAAAAAAATTGCTTCTTTTTGTGAACAGAAAAAAAAGAGTATTTATTTATTTAATTACCTCTAAAGGCCCACTGGGGGCATTACATAGAAGGGGTACATGGAATGTCATCATAGTTGTACACTGTTGCAATTGTATGAAAATGTAAAAGGAAACATGATCACGCTAACAGAACTCAATAACGCGTAAGATGGTGCATGGTCAGGCACACCGGCATGTAATAATTTCTAAATGATTAAAAAGTAACACAGAGAGAAGTTTACAAGTGCTACTAAAAGAGGGTACATGGAAAACCTTATAGAAAAGACTTACTCAGCGATGGTGAAATTAACAAATGGAAATATAAAGGTACCAAACGTACACGTGCAACTTAGAGAAGAAAAACAAAATAGATGTCATGATAAAGAGCCACGTAACAATGAGACAAACGTGTCATGGTTTGTTGTCTGTGCGATTTCGCTTGCCAACCCATTCCAGTCGTCCATGGCCTGGAGAAGCGGGGAAAATTTATACAAGTTAGTTTTTGCGAGGGGAATATGAACTATGTTGGGGTGATCATGACGAGGAAAGATACAAGGGGGTGAGATGACGTTATTTTCGCGAAATTCAGTTGAAGAGTGAAAGAGCTTATGGAAATACGATAGTCTAGCAATATATCTTCTCTGTTGAAGTGTTTGTAGGCCAATTGAGGCTTTAAGTTGTGTGACGCTCACAGGTGCATATTGTTTGAGTATGAATCGGGTTGCTCTGTTTTGAAGAGATTCTAGCCGGTCACTTAAATACTTTTGATGCGGGTTCCAAATTCTAGATGCGTACTCCAACTTTGG
Organism: Ixodes ricinus; assembly: GCA_037355805.1. Lineage (NCBI taxonomy): Eukaryota > Metazoa > Arthropoda > Arachnida > Ixodida > Ixodidae > Ixodes > Ixodes ricinus. Next base: position 4,882 of record JAZHYW010025229.1, on the reverse strand, counting down.
CCTAATCAGAGCAGTGTATGCTAGTAGTTTTGTTTCTTTTGTTGCCATGCACTAATGTCTTCTCATAAATCCTAAAGATTGATTTGCTCTTTTAAGAATGTAATCTAAATGATTATTCCACGAAATATTAGGACTAGATGAATACCCAGATATTTAAATGACGTTACTTTATCTAATTTTGAGTCTATGAAGGTGAAGTCATAATGTACAATGGAAGAACGGTTTGTAAATGTCATCGTTTTCATTTTTTTCTATATTTATTTGCATTTGCCATGTCTCACACCATAGCACTATGCTATTCAAGTCTTTTTGAAGGGCAATGCAGTCTGATTGATTTGATATATGACGGTATACCACTGTCACGATTGTGAACCGGAGAAGAAAGAGAAGACGACGAGAAGATGAACGAGACGTGGTGTGGAGAAAAGGAAGGAAGAAGAGGTGTGGAACGAGTCTCGAAGAGGAACGAGACAGCGCTGGTCCGGTGGACAACAGAGGCGACTTCGGCTACGCTCCGGAGGAAGCCCACCCGAGGCCCGCTAACGGGAGTCCACCGTGAAGCAGCACGGCGACTTTGGCTACGCTCCGGAGGAAGCCCGCCCGAGGCCCGCTCCCGGGAAGTCTACCGTGAACCAACGGGGCGACTTCGGCTACGCTCCGGAGGAAGCCCACCCGAGGCCCGCTCCCGGGAGTCTACCGTGAACCAACGAGGCGTCTTTCGTCAAAGCGGCAACATGATGTTCTTCATCAGGGAAAGAGACCTACAAGCGGCACACGAGCAGGGACACTTCAAGGTCGTGAGTGCCGGGGTGGAGACTTGGTTCTAGGGGACTAAGACAATACTGTACTGTACGGTTTCGTATGCCTTTCGCTTTGTTTATTTGTGTAAATACATGTACATACGGTGAAATTTCGTAACCTCTTCGTCCTGTTTCTCTGATTTCGGGGTCCGTCTCGGTTGAACGTGACAAATTGGCGAGCCTGCCAGGATTCTTTTTTTCATCAAATTTTGCTTGAATCACGTCGACCGGGACACCTAGGGATCTGTGAAACCGGACGTAACAGTATGGAAAACGAAAGATTGATCGCGGCCGGGGAAAAGTTAGGTTATGTAGGGGAAGAATTGAAGAAATGGGTTGAGGATGAAAAGGCTAGTGCTCGAGAAGAAAGGGCAAGGGCAAGACAGGAACGGGAGTTGGAGGGAGCACTGTTGGAAAAAGAACGAGAGGTTCTACAACTTAGACTAGCGGTACAGGAAGGAGCGGCGTCTGGTCGCGAAAGGATCCGAGGCGATGGGGAAGGTGCGACGCCAGGACACGGACACCAATTTAGTCCTCACAAGTTGATTCCCCAATTTAATGAAGACCGAGACGATTTAGATGCGTATCTACAGCGTTTCGAACGCACCGCGACGGGTCTTGACTGGCCCCAGCAAAAGTGGGCCACGACGTTGAGTCTTTGCTTGTCCGGGGAAGCACTGACGGTAGTTGGCCGCCTGTCCCCAGCAGACGCGCTAGATTACGCAAAAGTCAAGCTTGCACTCATGCAAAGATTCAGGTACACTAAAGAAGGCTACAGGGAAAGGTTTCGCGAAGCTAAACCGGAAAACGGAGAAACGAGGAGGCAGTTCGCCGCCCGGCTTGCAGGGTATTTCGACAGATGGATCGAGATCGCTGGAGTGGATCGGACATTCGAGGCCCTCCGAGACAGCGTATTAGTGGAGCAGTTCTTACTCAGTTGCTCTAGCCGTTTGTCGGTATTTCTACGTGAACGAGACTGCAAAACCTTAGATGAGGTAGCATCCAAAGCGGATCTATATCTAGAGGCCCAGTTGCAAACAGGGGCGAGCAGGCCGAAGATGGAGGACTGCACCAAGAAGTCGAGTGCTGGAGAGACAGACAAAGTGACGAGCGGTGCAACCAGAAAAACCATTCGATGCTTTCTCTGTAATAAGGTCGGCCACAAGGCAGAAAATTGCAATAACCGACCACCTACGTTCAAAAAGTTCACGTGCTGGAACTGTGGAAGACCCGGACATCGAGCCGAGAATTGCGGGACGAGACAAAACGAGCGACCTCAAGCGTCCTGCATATTTGCGGAACTAGGCGACGGCAGCGATGCCGAGTTTGATGAGGCCTATGTCACGCTGCAGAACGGCGCCAAGATCCCAGTGATAAACGCGGCCGTAGGAGGAGCTCCAAAGTTTCTTGTAGAAAACATGCCGGTAGTGGAGGGACGTCTAGGTGACCGCAAAATAACGGTTTTGAGGGACACCGGTTGTAATACGGTCGTCGTTCGAAAGGAGATGGTTCACCCAAAGGAATTTACCGGGAAGTCAAGTCCAGTCTATCTGTTAGATAGGACAGTGAGGTATGTGCCAGAAGCGGAGATCATGGTGAGGACGCCATACTTTACCGGAAGGGTAATGGCGAAGTGTGTTAAAAACCCGCTGTACGATCTTGTGCTCGGTAACGTGCCGATGGTGCGAGGCGTTAATGATCCGGACCCGAAGTGGAACGAAATGGAGGAGACAAGTCCAGCTGGAACATCGGACATGCAGACGTCGATAAAACAAATGGAGGAGACGAGCCAAGAAGAAAGCGCAGAACAAACTCGCAAGAGCTCGTCCGAATCATTTACGGAGAACATAAGCTCGGGACCGCGCGAGGACGAGCCCATGCTCATCGCGAACGCGACAAAGGAAAGAAACAACAAAGATCAACCCAAAGAACTGCGAGCCGGACTGAGAGTATACCGCAGGTTTCGTCACTGGAAGCGACAGCCGAAGAGATGCTCAAGGAGCCAGAAAACGACAGGAGTCCCGAGAGCCGAGCCCCGAGGGGATCAGCGGTGCCCGACCGTGGAACAGCGCCGGGCAGCAGCATGGGCGACTCAGCGACGACCAAGAAGAAGCCCGTGCTCGCCGAGCGGGTGCTGGGCACCGTCAAGTGGCTCAACGTAAGGAACGGCAACTTCTTTATCAACCGCAACGACACGCGGAAAGACATGTTCATCCACCAGACCGCCACCGCGCGGAACAACTCGCAGAAGATGATGCGCCAGCGTCGGCGAGGGTCAGACCGTCCAGTTTGACGTCGTCGTAGGTGAGAAAGGCCGCGAGGCCGCCAACGTGGCAGGTACCGACGGCGAGCCTATGCAGGGCTCCCCTTACGCCGCGGACAGAAGAAGTCGTCAGAGGTCGCTGGTTCCCGAGGCAGGGTCAACACCGACCGATGCCTAAACCGCGCCGCAGTGTGCAGGACTCCGACGACTTCCGCGACGCCGTGCTCGTGCCGGACTCGCCGCGGCCGCAACCGCCACCGCAGCGATGGCTGCAGGCTGGAGACCCTTTCTACGCCGCTACTACCGCCGTCCCAAAGGTGTGAGCAGGAGCTTGCTACCTGCCGAAGACATGAGATCCCACTTCCAGCTTGAAGAGGAGGACAAATACGAGGGCACCCGAGTCCAGCGGAGGCCACATCGACGCTTCTACGGGAGGTACATCCGCAGGCATGGCGGAAGGTCCAGGAGTGATCCAGAGGGTTCGACATCGAGCAGGAGCGCAGAAACACACCGGGTTCGTGGCGCAAGTCGAGGCTTAGGCCGAGGTCGGCGTCGCCTTTGAGGCGGCCGCCGGACGTGACCAGGAGGTGAGCAACAGTCACTTTCACGAAGTCGCGGAAGCTCCTAGAGGGTATTCCCGACGCACATCATACTGGTAACGACAAACTCGTGGGAACAACACCTCGACACGCTGAGAGAAATATTTGTCAGGTTGCGCGCTGCCGGCTTTACAATAAAGCCGAGGATGGGTGAAATTGGATTCCGACAGATAAGCTTTTTGGGGCACCGAATATGATTGGGGCTTATCGCACCACAGCAAGAGATCCTTACGCGGATACAAGACGCACCCAGACCAACGACGAAACGTCAGGTTAGGTCATTTTCGGGGCTGACAGGATTTTACCGAGAATTTATACCAAACAACGCGGAGGTAGCGGCTCCTCTGACATACCTGACGAAGAAGGCAAGCGATGAGGTTGAGTGCGGAGAGGAGCAGGAAGCAGCCTTCTCGCTCCTGAAGCAGTCGTTAGCCGATCCACCCATTTTGATGGCTCCGAATGTAGAAAGGAATTCACTTTGCGCACTGATTCTTCTGACACGAGCTTAGGGCGGCATTGCTGCAAGACGGAGACATGGTATGGCATCCCGTAGCTCACGCGAGTCGTAGACTCAGCAAGGCGGAGAAGAACTTTGCGACCGTAGAAAGAGAATGCTTAGCACTGGTGTGGGCTGTAGAGAGGTTCAAGATTTATTTGTATGGCCAACACGTTCGGGTACGGACAGACCACCAGCCACTTGAGTTCATTAATAAGGCTAAACACAGCAACAGTCGCATCATGAGGTGGAGTATGAAGCTGCAGTACTGCAGCTTCCACATAGAGTATATAAAATGAAAAGATAACGCCGGCGCCGATTGCTTGAGCCGGATCTAAACAGGTAATTTACACGCGGTTATGTAATGGTAGGAAAAGGAGCGGTTCCCAGTGTTTCTGTTTGATTAATTTTCTTACTTTTCGCTGAGGACGAGTCACGATGTCCCTTTAGTGTTCATTGAGTAGGGCAATCTCATATCGATTGAGTGGCTTTGTTTTGAGGTTAATCGGGAGGCATGGAAATCTCGTGGTGCTATACACGTGTTGGCTTCTGTTGATAAACAGTGTGGGGTTAGTACACGGTGGGTTAGTACAATGCCAAGAGTGGGGGAATGTGTTGTGCATGCGGATGCTACGACGACAAGCCGTGTGCTGTGAGTGAAACGATACCAGAAGGGTTCTGCTGTACGCGCCATGACAGCCGAGAAAAGACACCCAGGAAAAAG